>JBBPMY010000058.1:0-42187 GCA_038090615.1 Phylloporus gajari | reverse complement strand
AGGTGTTGGACACCTTGCAGAGGTTGAGGGGAGGATGGATGCCAACCAATATGTGGACATTTTGAAGGACAACTTGCTTCCTAGCTTGGAGGAATCTGGAATTCCTTTGGAGGATGTCATCTTTCAACAGGACAATGACCCTAAACACACCTCCAAAAAGGCCAAGAAGTGGATGGAAGACAATGATATCAAAGTCCTGGATTGGCCTCCAAAATCTCCAGATCTCAATCCTATTGAACATCTCTGGCATCATATCAAAAAGGAGCTTGCCAAGTATCCAAGACATGCTAAAGGTGTATGAGAGATTTGGGAAAGAGTGGCAGAAGTATGGAATAATATAGATCCAGAGGTGTGTCAGAATTTGATTGAAAGCATGCCTAGGAGGATCCAAGCAGTGATCAAGGCTAAAGGAGGTCACACAAAGTACTAGAATTGGATGATTCTGTAGTTTTGACACATAGTTACAAAATTGAGTCAATGACTTGCTGATTTGAATTGACTATATCTCCATGGATACATATCCAAATCACATTAATATTTTTTTCACATGTGACCAGGAGCATGTGCTTCCTATCACCTACTTACACTTTGGCTCTATTTGTTCTTTCCCCTGAGTTATATATAAAACACTTCAAAATCTCAAAACATTGACTCAATTTTGGAAGTCACTGTAAATTGTGCTTCTAAATATAAGATATTTATTCTTATGATTTATAGGTCCCCATGTATGTCTGTGGTGCTTGCAATAAAGGATATCAGCCAGATGAAGATCTTCAGCATTACTGCCAAACATGCAGGACATGGTTTCATGTTGATTGTGTGAGGGTCCTTGCTCCCTCAAAGATATCAAATCTTCCCTCCCATGTCATTATTGAGTGTAGCCCAAAGAAGAATTGTACACTTGATTTTGACTTCTTGGCCTTACTCTATACACCCATTGTATAGGGTGGTGAATATGGTGTTGTGGGTAATGGTGCTGACATTATGAAGATTTGGGCACAATTTTGACACTATGAAGATGCTCAATATGAAGAAACCTTCCACTACCTGGAGAGAAGATATTTCCAAAGATCCTTTTATGCAATCTGCAGGTCATCACAACTATAGTTATTATAGTTGTGAGATGTGTGATGGTTAGCTATAACCTCTGTACCAACCTGTGCATTAATTGTCACATTCAGATCTATGTCAATAAAAATGAACAACATACACTGTCATAAAAACAAAAACAAACACCTGAGTTGTGAACTATGTGGCAATATTAATTTGCATATGATTATGCAAACATGCACATTCATAGATGGAGACAATATAATCACAACAATAACCTCCCACGTTAACAAGGGAGTTTTATTAGCAGGTTTTCAAGATAACATTTGATAGTCCCAATAGAATGTCCAGGTGCCATATGTCACTAGCTCTATGTCTCTTGGAGTCTGGGCTCATACTCCCATCCCCAGTCCCTGGGGTCCCTACCCCCCATTACTTGCTTGCTCACTCACTCCCTCCCCTTCCCCTCTTTCTCCCCCCTTGCATAGGTATATACACACATGCCCTCCCTCTTTTGCCCCCCACCACCACCCTTGAACACAGAAGGGAGCACTTCCCCTGACCCTGCCTCCCTCATGTCTGCTTGTCATGTGGTCCCTCTGTCAGAGGTCTCTATCCATGTCTCTGCCCCTGTCCCTGGTCCAGACTTCCTCAGGGTGCTGCTCAGCAGATCCTGCCCACTTAGTGACTCCATCAGGTGGTGGTCCCTCCAGTAAGGTGGCCAACAGTGGGGGAGCTCCCTATGCTAGCCAGAGGGACAGGCCTGGGCTGTCTGCTGCAGTTCCTGACCACCTCTGGTCACTGGACATCTGACAGTCCCCTGCCCCCACCCTTGTGAGGAGAAGGAGTGCTGGGGAGTGTAGGGAGAGGCTAGAAGCCTGGAGGGGATGGAGGAAGGAGTGTCCATGTGTGCTTCTATTGTCACCAGAGGGGGAGGTGCTGAGAGATCCCTGCATCCTCCCCTAGCTCAGATCAAGCACACATGGGTCTGAATCCTCAACTTTGTGACAGGCCCCTGTGATTCTATCCTGACTAGGTGGACAGATGTCAAGAGACCCTCTCCTCCTCCCTGGCTTGAGATGAGGATGCCAAGATGAGAGCCTTCACAGCTGTCAGTCATGAGCAGAGGGCCACTAGGATCACCAGAGCATGCAGCCTGGCCCCAGGTGGGGAGGCTCTTCTCCTAGGTGAGCCAAGGGCAGAGCGTGCTATAAGAGAAGAGGGAGTGGCCTTCAGTTGGTCAGTTAGTCAACCCCATTCAGACCTTACATACATACCTCCTCTCTTGAACTTGTCTGTTACTGCCACTTTCCAACTTCCCTTCTCCCCTCTTCTCTTGATGTTGATGCCTTCCCTGTGGAGCACTCTCAAAAATACTGTGATGGAAGCCACAGACCCTGTCCAGGCCCTGTGTCTGGTCTCCAACTGTCCTGCTCCTGGCAACGCCTCAAGCAGGAAGCATGCATGGCACTACCATGTCACCACCCTTCCTTTTGAGTTCCAAGCTGTGAAGATGTGCTTCACCATCAAGGATGGGAAGCTGCTCTGTCCCTTTCCCAAGTGTACCATGGGAACCAACTGGAGGGACAGGGCAACCAAGCATGTGCACAAAGCCTATCACCTCTCTCAGAGCATCCAGGTCTTTGAAGCCCCCCCCACTGCAGGTGAGTATGTAAGTGAAGGTGAGGGCAGCATACCCTGACTCAGACTTCCTTTTCTCTTCTCCTTCACTGCCCCTGCCACTGTCACCACCCTCTCCCCTCCTTTCTTTCTCTCTCTCTTCTTTTTCTTTCCTTCTTTCAATGGTCAAACATGGCCACAGGAGACCAGGATGAGGCAAATCCACCTGAGAGTATGGTTGCTCTGGCCATCCAGAATGAGACCTGTGAGCAAATTCCCCTCATACAACCCTGGCCATCCTGTGTTCAAAGGCTGTAATCATGCTTCCCAACAGATGACAGGGACCCACCCCAGGCTCAAGGGCTCACACTGGTCAAAGAGGGTAAGCAGGGTTTAAAAGTGTGCACTTGTGAGGTGAAGGCTGATTCTTTCCCCTGTGCACTCAACTGGTCAATGCAGGCCTTGAGAAGGCCATGATTACCCTGGAGCCTAGGATAGACTACCTCAAAGGAGGTGGTGTCCTTGACAGGCTGGGTGTCTGGTTTTACCATGATTTGAATGTGTTCATATGCCATTCCTGCCAGATTAGCCTGACATCTGAGGTACTGAAGAGCCACTGCAATGTCCAGCACAAGCATGTCATCACAGTTAAGGACCAGGAGGACTTGCAGGTTCTCCTTTAATATTACCCCATCTTCAGCCACCTAGAGGACATTCATCTCCTACCCCTGAGGGGGCCTACTGTACAGGGCCTGAGCAATCCTGAGCCTGGGTTTGTATGCATGATAAGAGGGTGTGCATATGCCTCCAAATCTGAGGAGGTGATGAAGAAACATATGCAAGGTGAGCACAGCCTGGGCTGCCCAGCGAAGGAGAGGGCATACTGTCCCTATAGTGTACAGGTGCTCTTCAATTCAGTTGAGAGGGTGTTTTTTGAAGTACAGGGATGGCCTGCTGATTGAGAAGGATGTGGGCCTTCTATAGTTGGCTCTTCTGGACCTCAATGTCTCTCTAGACACTGACAGAAGGGCCATGATCATGACAGACAGGGGCAGGAGGCCCCCAAAGCTGTTAAGGGTGACTGGCTGGGAGGACTACTTGCCCCACATATGGGCCAGCAGGCTGTTACAAGAAAAGACCCTGGCACTAAGAGACAGGCTCAAGGCAGAGGAGCTTGGAGGCATTCTGCAGGGGCTACTAGCCACTGTTGGCTGCCTGTTCTGACAGGGGCAGACTCTTTTGAACAGGCACTCCAGCAAGCTCACTGCTCTGAAGGTGGTCATCCATAGGGCTAATATATCAAGCAAAAGGTGAGTGGTTGTCCCCCTCACCTGGTGGTGGACCTGGCTGATGGGTCTCCTGTAACCAAAAACCTCTTCACCCATTGCAGAGCCACATATTGGATGTCTGTGTCAGAATTGAACAAAAGCTATCCCTGGTTTGTGACTGAGCTGCTGATAGTGATATTGAGGTCTCACCTCACCATTCACCCAATGGAGGATGCTCCTGGTTTCTTCTTCTTCCTGTTGTCAGAGCAGAAGTCCAGCCTGGAGGTGCTTGTAGAAGCCCTCAGTGAGGAGGAGAGGGGGACAGAGACTATTGGGTGATGCTGTCAAGCCTTTTTATGGATGGTGGTGTCCACAAAAGATAAGAGTGGCTGGACAGACATAATCTAGCAGTAGATGTGGCTGAAAGCACTGTGACCAGATGGGAACTTCTACCCCATGTCCTTCTTCACACCTGACTTGGCCAAGCTGAAGTACATGATGCAACAGACAGTGCTCATCCAAGCCTTCAAGATGTCTCCTGCAGATGACAGTGAGCTGATCAAGTGAGTGTCTTCAGGCCTTTCCTTTCCCTCCTGGGTGGTTTCTTTACTGAGTATGGGGTCCCCATCTGCTTCACAGGCAGCTAGAGAGCTTGCACAGGTCATCACTAGCACTAGAACTGCCTTGCCTCTTCAACACTGTCATGGATCTCTCCATGTTTGTGACCTCCCAAGTGCTTTTAGGTGCTTTTGGAGAGGAAGGATCCCAAGGTGATGATCAGCAAGGACTATGGGACCTTCACTGTGGGCATCCAGAGGATGTCCCTGGACAGGCTGCGTAAGGGCCTCAAGGAGCTGCTGGACCAAACATGGGAGAAGTACTGTGCAATCACCCAGGGGGAGCCCATGGTTGAGGAGGGTCTGGAGGTGGTAGACAACACCACCAAGGACTCTTAAGGGTACAGCTTCCTGGATGAAAAGCCATTCTGTGAGAGGAGAGAGTTCATGTTCCACCATCTGATGGAGACATATGAACATGTGAGTATGGACATGCACAGTGCACTCTGCTGGGATATCCCCCAAGTGAAACTCCTCCTCAAGAAGTGCAAGAGATTCTGGGATGATGTCCTGCACCTGCTCTTCATCACCCTTGGGGTTTCAACCTGAGTAGCTCAGTTTGTGAGACTGGAGATAAGGAACAGTGACTGGCAGCAGAACCTGCAGTTCTAGAATGGGGAGATGTACTTTGTGACAAAGGATGGCAAGATGAGCAGCAGCCTAGGGAGGGATTCCTGCACCCCTTTTTTCCTACCTTCTCAGGTCTCAAGCCTACTCCTTGAACTGATTGGAGGTGGCCTGTGGGAGGCAGAGGCAATGTTGGTTGGCTTTGTGTATGGAGAGGAGGTGAGAGAACGACACAGAATGTGAGCCCCAGAACCTGTCATCTCTCACATTGCTTCTAACTGGTTCCTTGTGTGTATGGGGAGCACTTTCCTCTTCTGCTCAACAGGTACCTGTGCATGAAGAAGGGTCAGTGAATGGAAGCAGAACAATTCTACAGCAAGTTCTCTGCCAAGAACAGCCAGCTGTTCCAGTGTGAGTGGGGATCTTGAGACTTCCATCAGGCAGCAATTGTAATGGCCCAGCACTTCATCTCCCCCAACTTGACCTTTGATGTACTGGACAACATCCTTGTTGAGGCCACTGATCATTCCACAGAGATTGATCAAGCCCACTATGGAAGGGCATTCAGTGACCACCCCCACCTGACGCATGCTAACATCGAGAAGCAGAGATGAGCATACAACAAATGGCATTCCTTCCTCAGCCTTGACCCCTTCCCAATCCAGGATCCGATTACCACTATGAGGTCCAGAGAGTCTGCTCAACTTGACAAGGATGTTCTGAGATCCTCACTGTCTGAGATGCTGTCTGAGCTTTCAAGCATGGTTGCAAACACTGTCTTGGCCAAGCTAGACAATGTGCTCTCTAGAGCTTCTGATGAACCACTTCCCAATCCAGCCAACCCCCCCTCAAGCAGACTGACAGAAATTGATATGGACAGCTCCCAATGTCCACCACCCTCTGTTATCCTCTCTCCCACCTCTCACCAGTGACATGTCCCTTGGCCTGTCCCTCCCACCCCTCATACCACCTTCTGCTCAAGGGGGGAGGTGGTCCTTGTGGCATCCACACCCTTCCTTGGCCCACCTTCAGGTTGCTCCAAGGCCCCCAGTGGCTTAAAAACCTCCTTGCCTAAGCCAACATTGAGGAGGAGTACCTTTTTAGATCTTACTTTATCAGACCTTGAGCAGTCTCTTTCTACAGAAGAAGTGTGGGATCTGTCAAGTGAAAGAGTGGTCCCAACAGAGAGTCAACCCCTGTCACTCTCCTTACCAGCCTCTCCCCCAGGTCAGAGGAAGAGAAGCATCCCAGAGTGGATGGAGTCTGACTCAGAAGTTGAGGACAAGATGGAGATGCTGCCAACAAAGTGTCTATGAAAGGATGGAAGCTCTTGCAGGCAATCAGGAGCTGGGTCTGTTCAGAGAAGGGAGTCATTGAGCTACAATATTCCAGACAGCTTCTGCATGCCCTCTGAAATAGGAGATGTCCTTAGGGAGCAAGAGGAGTCTATCCAGAATGAGACCAGGCACATGTTCAGAAGTCCACATGCTCAAGAGAAGAGCAAGGAACAGATAGTTGTGTTGATGTTGATCATGAACAAGGATCCAAGAGACATAGTGGTGGTGATGAGGATGGGAGGAGGAAAGAGTCTGTTGTGGACAATCCCAGCACTCCTTGGCCTCAATGGGATTTCTGTGGTGATCTGTCCTTTCAAAGTACTGATGGAGGAGCAGCACCACTGGTGTGTGAAGGCTAGTGTCCGTTGCTGGGACTATGGACAGTTGAAGGAGATACTAAGGGACAACATGCAGACTCTCTTTGTGCAGGTAGAGCATGTGAGCTCCAGGGCCTTCCAAAGGGGAGTCCTCTGACCCTCACATGTACACAGCCCAGGCTGAACTGACCCCCTCACTTCAGTCTTCTGATGTAGTCAATTGGGCAAAGGATCAAAAGAGTCTTCATAGACGAGTTCCATGACATAGTCCAATGCCCTCCTAACTGTCAATCCAAGTGGGAGAGGCTGGCAAAGCAATGCAGCCAGCTCTTGACCCAGATAATCCTCCTTTCTACTACTTGCCCTCTTTCCTTGACCAACTGACTCTTGGAACCCTTCAGGCTGCAACAGCAGATGGTGGGCTTTGTCCACAGGCCTACTGACTGAGAGGAGATTGGTGAAACAACCCTAAAGCCTACTAGGGACTTGTCACTAGGTTACACTAGAAAGCATTGACTTAGGGATATCTGACTCTAGAGGAACTACCCAGGAGAACCAGACTGAGGATGCCAGTCAGCCTCTGGGGGTTTATATACTACTGTCCTTGTATGTACATGTTTGTATCATATCTAACAATCTGTACCATATAAGTCCAACCCTATATCCTAGGAGGCTGTGGCATAGCCCTTGCCTCATGTATCAGGTGAAATTTTAATGTTTGCTATCAGGCTGTGTAAATGGGCACAGGCCTGTGGTTAAAACGTCCATGCTTCCATCAAATGAAAGAGAAGAAATGGAAATGAAAAAGAAGTCCAGAAGAAAGAAGTCCATGGAGATAGAAGGGTCCTTGTGTACTTACCTCAGGTTCCAGACTCTTGGAATGTTCTGCTAGGACAATGGCCAGCACTAACTGCATAGCATGACTATGACTCCATTGATGGACTAGCACTTACAGTTCAACCTGGCTACAGTCCAGTTCTTGCATTAGAATGCCTTGAGGACCTTCCACTAGTTTAAGAACCTTAGGTAGGTTCACTTGGAAAAAGAAAGGTGAAAAATATAATATCATTACAATTGGCCTCCACTATGTCAGGGTATCCTTTAGCACAGATGATGGGCCACTCCACCAGATCATAGAATGCCTACTGGGGATGTTGGAGCCTGAGGAAAAGATGCTTGTGTTCTTCAACAGAAAGGCTGAGCTGGAGAAGTTTGTGAGCAAAACTGGGTATGCTATCTATCATGGTGATCTACATGAACCAGGGAACACAATGGAGGATAATGTTTGCTGCTGGGACTTAGGGGAAATCAGAGTAATGGTGTGCACCACTGGGTTTGCTTATGGCATTGACCAACCCAACATATGATTCATGGTTGCAAAAAACCCTGAGTACAGGTTACTCATCACAGCCCAGATGGTGTGTTGAGCAGAAAGGGATGGGAAGAGGTCTCATGGGATCATGGTTGACACAAAGCAGTCTGGTCAACTCTTTGATAGCAACTTGGCTTCTAGCAACACAGTGAGGGCAGTCCTGGGAAACAATGAGATATGCAGAGTCTTCTCTGCCAGCATGGCTCTTGATGGTGTAGACCATGTGTATGAATACAGGAGCATCCCCAACAGGTCCCCTGTGACATCTGTAACCCAAGGGACCCAATCCACTGCACTATCCTGACTGCAAGCAAGGACCTTTCAAGGCCTGTTAGGCCATCAGCTCCTCCTCCTAGACCCACAAATACTGGCACAAACTTCCAGCAAGCTATCATGATGGAGAGGTCAAAAACAATGGTGAGATCCTCATGTTTAGTCACCTAGAGAGAACATCACTGAGGAGAGATGGGCAGAGGCAACAATACCCACCTCCTTTCTTTGAAGCTACATCTGACATGGCACCCTGCTCTGGTGTACAGGGGCTCCTCCCCCCATTCAAGGCAAGTAAGATTCAACACATTTGATAGGCCCCTAGAACTGACCTTAGATCTCTCCAGTCACAGCAGAGGTTAAAGCAAGTGCTCTCAGAGGACAGCAAGGACTTGTATGGGCCCCCAGTGCTGGACCCCACAATGTCCTGGGAACTGGTAGAGATAGAAGGGCTCCACCCCCCTTCTCTGGATTTGGGAAGACTAAAGGGGCAGAGCAGGCTGTTTCCAGCTGTGACATTGGCAGACCTGCCTTGAGTATCAAAGGATGGATGGGGTGAGTTGAACACAAGACAAACTCTGGGGGGGATCACATCCCAGCCTCAAGGCACTTCAGAGACCAAGACTGCCTATGCTAAATAGATCCAGGAGCAGAGGACAAAGAGGAGTCAAAAGCTGGACAAGTATGTGTCTGTCTTGCTCAGAAAATGCATTCCCCGTCTGCTGGAGAAGAGACAAATTGTACCAGAGCATCCTGAGACCACTTGCTCCATACTTCAGGGCTATGGGAAGACCTACAGCAACTTCAGGTAGAGGTTCATCTTCAGAGATTTCCATTACTACTTTATCTGCAGCCTTCTCCAGGACAACCAGATGGGTGAGGGACTCGAATGCCACAGACTCTATATTCCAGGCTTGGAAAATAAGTGTCCCTTCTGATTCATGGTCTTCAAGACTGTCTTCCTTGCCAGTCAGAAACAGGAGCTCCTGGTAGGAATACACCAAGACCTAGGAGTACCAGGAAGCACCTTTAGAGAGTACTTTCTGTGGGCAAACTCATCAGAGGAAGTCAATGGCCACTACCATAACACCATTGAGGTCTTCTTATGGTGTTGTGAGTATCTGGAGAGAAAGAACCCCTGTCTGTTCTTTTAGACATTCCCATTTCACATCTTCCACCTTCTGTTATATAATGAAGTACATAGTATAGTACAGTTAGATGTTTGAATAAACTGAGAGGAGAAAGACTTCCTAGAAGAGGCAGGAGACAGAATTGCTACAGTCAACAAAGCTGAAAGTCTACAATGACCAGGGGTCTGATTTGAAAGAAAGGGTGGATTGCTATTCCCCTGAAATATCTGTACTATCATGAGAAGGGCTATGACAGGTCTGAGTCTCTGGGATTGTACTTAGAGGTAGAGAGAAGGGCTGATGGGACACACACCAGATGAGTGGGTGAGAGCATTCAAGGCCAGTTCCTTGTCAATGGCTTGAGGAGGATGTAACATGACAGTACCACATGCACAGGTCTGAGATGATGACGTAGTACAAGGATCTAAAAAAGGAAGGTGGGAGGGCTCTTGCAATTCAACCTTCCTTTTCTGTCTAGTCTAGTCTGATGATGTCAACACTGGCCAAAGGTGGCCCACCTACACAAACACTTACCTCAAGTTATACATGCAGGATCCCTATTGAAGCTGACAGCTATCCCTGTTGGAGAGAAAAGGAAACCAATGCTGCTCAACAAGAGATTTGGACCTGAGGCTTGTCAGTATTTAATGGTTAACAAACATGCCCTGCAGGAAAGGTTTCCACACAATCAACTTGCTTCCACTACATCACTATAGAAGAAACAAAACATTATTTATGATACTACATACTAAGTCTATATAGAGGATATGTTGTGGTGTCTTGTGGTCATCACAGTGCCTGCATCATACCATTCTCATCATGATGGCTCTCACATCCCCTGCCATGGCTGTGATACTGTTGGTAGTGTAGATAGTAATGTCCATATGATGAACATGATGTTGATACTCTGAATTGCACACAACAATGCATGGTGCTTTTATCAGGTCCCTCTGCCCCTGTCATTTGCACAGCAGTGTGGGTATCATGTGGTTGTACATATACCATCACCCCTCCCTGTCATCCAGGTAGTGCAGGTGTGCACTTCATCACTGTCACTATCTCTGTTGTTGGCATGTCAGAGGGTAGTGTAGGAATGGTCATATATGCACCACATTATTTGCCCCCTCCCCCCCTCATCCCATTCCAGGAAGGTCTCATCATTGTTGTTGCTCACTGTCATCACACCTGTACCCTCATCCTTGTCAATTTTGTGTCAAGTGGTGCAGGTGCAACTACAATTGCATGGCATTGTCATTGTGGCCTGGCCACTGTTGCTGTTGTGTCAAGTGGTGTGAGTGTGGTCGCACATGCATTGTCATGTCCCACCTGGGGTGAGGGGACTCAACCACAGGCATCATCATTATGTTGGTGTCGTTGGTGATGACCCCATGGTGTTGTGTGGTGGGGGCATTGAGAGACCCAGTGGGATGGGCAGAGGAGGTGATGGAGATGCATTGAATGGGCCAGTTGGCTCATCAACTGCATCCTTGCACCCTCCCCACCTTCATTTGGTTGTCATTGTCCCATTGCATGCAGTTGGTCAGATGCACCATTGGCCATGTTGATGGTTGAGGGCAGGCTGGAAATGGTGGTGACATCATTGGATGAGCTGTTAGGCCCCCTCACCTGTGTTTGCAGTTGTCATTGTTTCCCCTCCCCACTTTTTTTTTTGTTAGCACATGAGGTCATGCAGGTGTGGTTGCATATGCACCATTGCCATCCCTTTTCAGGTGATGCAGATGTGTTCATGTATGCATGGTTGTCTTCATTACATCCCCTCTGCTCATTTGTCCTTGTTGCATCAGGTCAGGTGAGTGCAGTTGTGTATGTATGGTCCCACCTTGGTTGCCCCTTGAGTAGTGTGAGTGCAAGTGCACCATTTTCATTGTCAGTGGGTGGATAATATGAGTGCCATTCATATGTGGGCTGTTAATGGCATGGTTGGGTCATCCATCATCATTGTGTTATGGTCCCTGCATCTCCCTTGATGCATCGTGGTCTTTGTGGCACCTTTGTCATGCTGTTCTTGCTATGTTGTGGCTGTCACATTGGTGCATGATATGAGTGCCATTAGTGTTTAAAAGTCCAGTTAGGTTCGGTTTTTTGACCTAAAACTTCATAACCATGGCCTAACCGGTTATGGGAAGTTCCAAATGGGGTCATAATCGAACCTTAACCATCTAAAACCGGTTATTCCCGTGGGAATCCTGCTTTGTCATGGTGGCACAGAATATTCTATAGATCAATATCTATCTACTGACCCCCTAATCGAAAGATTTGACTCAGAAATGACTGAGATATGATTAATTTAAAATGACATGTCAGTTCATGAGACCTAAAAATGTACTAAGAGTAATACTAGAAAATCCCAAAAAAAATAGGGGAGATAGGGGAGGTGGCTATGCACCTCCTGTAACCAGTTACAGACTGGTTATGACCGGTTTTTTGTGGTTACAGATTTTTCCAGATCAGTCATAACCTTAGCTGTAACTGATCATAACCTTAACTGACCATAACTGATCATCAGTTACAATCAGTTACAGTTCAGTTAGGTTACAGTTATGGGAAGGTTACACAACTGGACTTTCAAACACTAGGTGCCATCCACTGTATACATAGTTGTTGACAGTCCCTCCCTTGTCATTTTTGCTGCCCTGTCAGGTATCAGCATGGTTGCACATGTGTTGCCATTGTTGTCATGATATCATCAATGGCACAGGACCATTAATGACTCCTCATCATTGTTGTCATGTCATATGAGGAATGCAGTTGCACACTTGACATATCTCCATCTTGATTGCTGTTGTAGCATCAGGTGGTGTGTATGTGGTTGCACACACAGTCATTTGGGTTCAGGTGTTTGTTATGCTTGGTCCAGGTAGAGCAAAGCATAGCCTCAGAAAACTAGGGACAAAGAGGAGAACAGAGTGATAGATAATCAACCAGGTCTAGAGCTAAGGATTAAACACCTATTGGTCATTTAAGGTCACTAGACAGCAGTCAAGTGACTAGGGATGTTCTTGTAGTATCCAGTAGACAGATAGTTGACTGGATCTAAGATAACCAAAATGCTAATGGCCAATTGGGTCGAGGTACTGTTCACAAGACAGTGAACTGGGTACCTGGGGACTAGAGGTTTGAAGGACAAACCTCCTGTTTAGAGCATGGACAGAGGCTCAAAGAGATGAAAGGTGATGAGAGGAAAGATCAATGGATTGCTAGTCTAGAGGTACAGGCAGTAACTCTGAGGAGAACTAGCTTAAAGAAAAAGAAGAAAGAAGAGAAAAGAAGGTTTATATACCTAGGGTATAGAGACTGATGGAATATGAAAGAACTAAAGTACACAGGATCAGTCAGTGAGATGATTACATAGAATGTGATGGAATCACATGGAATGTTCAAGAAGATGGTGGAGTGTGCTATGATTAGGAGATGATGATGAGTCATCAGACCAATGACTAAGAGGAAGTGAGTAATCATAGAAAAAGAAATAACATCCAGAACTTGTATGACTAAGTAAAGGAAAGAAATTGTAACAGTTCAGGTGTTGGTGGTGGCATATGGATTGGGCACAGTTGAGAAGGTGGGGTGGGGGGTTGTGTACTATGAGTCATTAGACTTGTTGATTGCATGAGAGGGTGTAGAGGTTGTGGTTCACAGGGTCAGATGAGTCATTGGGCTTGTTCATGGCCTTAATGGCTCAGTGAGATAGGCTGCACAGCATATGAGGTGAATTGGCAGGCATGCAATATATGATGGGGGGACATACAGGTAGGGAAGGGAGTGTCATCACCACTTCAATGGCACTCTGTTTACGGTTGCATACACATCACTGTACTTGCAGTTGGACTGTCCTGCTGTTGTCACCACATGCCCCCTTGTCTGCATCTGTGGCATTGTTGTGCCCTGTCCCTGTTGTTGTTGCATCAGGTGAGTCATATGACTGTGACCCATGCACCTGTCAATGGTGTTGTTGTGCTCCCTCCCATTTGTCCTATCCCTGTTGTGTCAGGTTGAGTGGGTGCAGGTGAACACACACTGTTGCCTTTGTACATCCATCCCCCTTATCTCTGTTGCTATATTAAGTAGGTGGGTAGTGCATGGTTGTGGTTGCAGTTGCAGCTCCAGTCGGGTCAAGGTTGCTGGGGGCATAGGAGCATGTGGCTGAGATGGTAGGTGCATTGTCCTCCTCATTGTCTGTTGAGAATGGTCTTGTGACCTAACAATTGGTCAGAAAAAGTCTCAAGTTCCCAAGGATTAGGAAATGCCTAATGGGATTTCCTAATCCTCAGGTACTTACATAAGATGTAGTCAGGGCCCTGTGACATGCTGTGTCAACTGTGGCTCTCACAGCCTTATCCTACTGACTTTTCTGTACCTCATCTTGAGCCTCCCTTATTGTCACAGTGGATTTGGATGGCCTGTGGGTCATCTGGGATGTTTGCTGGTCAGTGTGGATTGCCTAGGTATGTGCACCATGTTGCTTTCATAGCACACATGCTGACTTGTTCCATCTTCAGCTAGCAGGTTACATATCTGCTCATTTCAAGTTGTTGCATAGGCTGCTCATTGTGTCCTCTATTTGAAATATTCTCTCATCGATTCTATTGCCCTCTCCCTTCATTTTGGTGGTCCCAACCACCTCTGCCATTCCTAACTTCATACTGGTCACCTATTCGCCCTGGTGGACCTGTACCTCAATTTTACATGTTCAGGTCAACTTGTTGCTCGCTTCTGACATTGTCTAGACATCTCTGATGCTTTTAGGCACTGTGCTGTTTGGATGTTTCATTGCCTGAGTCATCTGGGTCACCTGGAGCCCTTTGCAGTGAGTTCTCCCCTTCTCCTCACTCTGCTCATTCCCTGGCTTGTGCTGATGCCATTTGCAGCTTCTTTGACATGTCCCTGGCATCCTCAACACATCCTGACATCAGCGAAGCATGTGCTTCACTATTTGATACAGTCCTCTGGTATGTCTTCTTTGGCCTTTTGTTCTGGCACTTCACTGACTCAACACAGTGCCTTTGACAGCTCATCTGGGTGTGTTTCTACATTGTTGATGCCATCTATAGCTCCTGACACATCCACTTTGACCACCTGGGTGACTTCTCTGATGTTGCCAGTCCTACATGGCACATATGTCTTGGCCATTCATTGTGCCCATTCACTAACCTGTTCTAATGTGTTGCATGGCTTGTTTAGATTCTTCCCATCATCATCAATCTCATCTGCAACTGGCAGTGTTGTCATCTTGACTTCTCCTCAGTTTAGCTGCATGCTGACATTTTCCAGCATGTCTACCAGATCATCTGGGCTCTCCACATCAATGCCATTGAGTCCCAGTGGACCCAATGCATCTACATTGACACTGGAGTGCACTCCTCAAACACTCATGTGGCCGTTCTGCTTCCTCTTGTACTCAATACATGCCTCATCACCTGGTCACTCTGGGGATGCTGGTGTGTCTGGTGATGCTTTGAGTATATCATTGTTGACCAATGGTGGTGGCTGATTAACATTGTAGGCTGCTGCTGTTGTTTGCCTGCACATCTGTGTGCTTTGGCTTGCCACCCTGACTGGCTCAATACAGCCATCTTGGTCACACTCATGATGAATGCAGAACAGCCATTCTGAACTGCTTGTGATGACACTCACACAGCTGGGCATCAAGCTTGTGACAAAGTGTGTGACAGTGAAACAAGGGGAAGGGGGATGGATTCATACAGGGTCAGGACAAGGATGGGATGGGGATATGGGGTGTGTGATAGAGCTGTTGAACACAAGCATAGCTGATCCAATCAATCTGATGAGGACAAGGCAGAGCAAATGAGACCTGCAAGAAGCACAAGCTGGACAATGTAAATATGGCATATTATGTTGAATCATCAAGCTTGAATTGCTCCATCTGTCACAGCTGCATCTGTGTCTGTGTCTGTGTGTGTTTGAGTAGTATGAACCAACAGACTTACTAGTAGCTGGGGTGTTTACTCATGCATCCTTGTTTACTTACTATGACATACCATCTTTCAGGAGCCTCATCCCTTCTCATATCAACCTTCATGCTTACTTTGCACTGACTAGAGCAGAAATGGTAGGTACAGCTTCAGTCCAAAAGGTTCAGCTTGAACAGGTTTTGTTCATACAAGTGCAAAACCTTGCCTGTATCCAAACAAGGTAGATTGATGTGGTATCACCTATCCTCCTTCCTTTTATGGACAACTTGCTTCTAGTGGCAATCTTGATTTTTTGCTGGGTGCTGCTATTACTAGATCACAGGAAGAGCAAAGGGCTGCAATATTACAGTGAGTCCTAGTTGATATAAACCAGGCCAGATATTGACAAGTCACAGCTTGTGAACCTTGGCTTGAAAACCCAACTATTGGCCAGCTGTGCCAATATGTCACACTGTGAGAACCAGTGAGTTGCCAGTACACATTTCTTGTCTGAGTCATGATGCTGATTGATTTGGAACTTCTTCAGTAGCTTCATTTCCATTGGGAAGATGTTGCTGTGTTGTTGGATGGCCTGAATGCCTTACACAACACCAGTATCCTTGCTGAGAGGTTGGTTTCTGTATGCAAGAGGCTTATGTTTATACTGGTAAGCCTGGACCTGTGGATTATCAGCCTCTGCTGAGGCAGCTGTCTAGGATTCCACTGTTATGATTTCTTTTTCTTTACTTAGTCATACGAGTTCTGGACATTATTTCTTTTCTCTACGATTACTCATCTCTTCCTAGTCATCAATCCAATGACTCATCATCATTCTTAATTGTAGTTCATTCCATCATCTTCATGGACATTCCATGTGATTCCATCACATTCTACATAGTCCTGACTGTTGCTGACTGATCCTGTGTACTTTTAGTTCTTTCATATTCCGTTGGTTTCTATATCTTAGGTATATAAACCTTCTCCTCATTCCCTTTCTTCTTTTCCTTAAGCTAGTTATCCTCAGAGTTACCACCTGTACCTCTAGACTAGCAATCCATTGATCTTTCCCCTCATCATCTCTCATCTCTTTGAGCCTCCACCTGTGCTCTGAACAGGTAGTTTGTCCTTTGAACCTCTAGTCTCTGGGTACCCAGTTCACCATCTTGTGAACAGTACCTCAACCTGATTGGCCATTAGCCTTTTGGTTACCCTCGACCCAGCTGACTGTCAGTCACCTGGTTACCTTTGGTCTAGTCAACAACAGTTGTCTAGTCATTGATAGTCCTAGTCACCTAATCATTGCCTAGTGACTCTGAGGCACCTTATCACCACCCAGTTCTTTGAACCCATAGCCCTAGTCTCTAGTTTTCTGAGGCTACACTTCACCCTACCTGGACTAAGCATAACAAAAGAACTAGCTTCCCTCAAAGCAACTACTCTCATGTAGCTTGCCCACCATTTCACACAGACCCTCAGTCAACCCTGCATGGGGCACCCATCATACTCCTCAACACAAGTTGAGAGAATCCTCAGACACTTCACCTCCAGCAGAACTCGAACAATCACCTGAGACTGCTCATCCCTTAGATTTACCCACAGACATCCCCGTTTCTTCTGTCAAAGAAACCCACTACATCAAACAACTCACTGATCAATTCAATCAAACTCTAGATCTCCCTGCAGAACCCACTATAGTGAACATTCCTGAGACTGATGAATACGAAGAACCAGACCCAGAACCCATCAAACCACCTTCCATCATGACCACTAAACCCATAGAACTCCATCTTGCCCCACCTGAGCACTTCAATAGGGACTTCCTTAAAGCCAAACAATGGTACAACTCAATAGCCTTTTACATCCTGGTCAATAAAGAGGTCTACAACATGGATGAGAAAAAGATCGCCTTCACTCTCTCCTATATGACCAAAGGCTCCACCCTGACCTGAGCTACCAACTTCTGTGCTGAATGTATCAAGAAGGACGACCCTGACCTCAGAACCATGAAGGACTTCACCAAGAAGTTCCTCAATGACTTTAAACAACACAACACCATCAAGGCAGCCATTTCTTGGCTCACCAACACTTACATGACCCAGAAAGGAGGAAAATGGGAACCCTCCCTTGCAAAGTACAACACAGAATTCCGCAATAAGTCCATCCTCACTGGCATCACCAATCAAAACGTCCTGATTGGGTACTACTCAGTTGGTATCCCCGACTTCCTCATGAAATGCATCTTCAATATGGAGACTACCCCTGAAACCCTAGAAACGTGGATCAACAAGGTCTTCACATTTAACACACAGAATGAAAGAGCCCATGAAATCTCTAGTTGTCACACCTCCTCCTCTTCCTGCTATACCTACCACTCCTACTCCACTCCTAAGGCAGAATGAGACCCTAATGCCATGGACGTTGATGCTGTATGCATTGGCAAACTTACCCCAGAAGAACACAAGAGGTGTTTTGCTGAAGGATAATGCCTTCACTGCCAAGAGAAGGGACACTCTGCCAGAGACTGTAAAAAGTTCCAGAACAACAAACCCCTTCCTCTGTGCCCACAAGTCAAGAAGGTCAAAAAGGAAGACCTTCCACACCTAGAGGAGATAGAGGATAATGATGAGGACAACAAGGTCGCCCACATTTCTTTTGTGGTGACCAAGGATTTTTAGAATGGAGGCCTAGATCAATGCTAGCCACCTCCTCCCCTAGTATGTGTACTTGAGTAAATGTAACCATCCCTAGAACTATGAAATCTATGCAAATCCCAGTCCAACTTGTAGTTCCCTCACACACCATGAAAACTGTTGACACCTGAGCCCTCATAGATAGTGGTGCAGATATCTCCTGTATCAACTGGCAGTTTGTGCAAAAGCATAAACTCCCCACTATGAAACTTGCCACTCCCATTCCCGTTAGGAACACAGACCAAACTCAGAACAAAGGAGGGGCCATTCGCTTTACCTCTACCCTCTTCATTAACATCGAAGGAATTGCCCACCGCGTCCTCTTCCACATCATGAGCTGTGGCAATGAAGATATCATCCTCAGACTCCCCTGGCTGTGTCACGCCAACCCTACTATCAACTGGGAAACTTGTACCCTCTCCATCTCTGAAACCACCAACCAATTGAAAGAACTCTATACTGACTTCACGTCTGACACTGATAGACACAACTTCTACTTTGTACAACCTGAGATCTCTCGCTCCATCCCAGACCATCACAACATCTCAGCCATCTATGACTCATGCCTTTTCGAATATCTTGACTATGAAGAGGAATCCACCTATGTCAATAGGGCCCTAACCAACAGGGTCATCCACCATATCATCTGAGGAGATGTCAAACATTTCTTAGTCAACTCCCCTGTAGTTGCCAAACTCACCATGGCTACTGAACTTGCCATGGCCGCTGAACTGGCCAAACCTAAAGTCACTCTCCCTCCTGAATATGCAGACTTTGCCCAGGTCTTCTCTAAGGAAGCCACAGATCACATTCCCCCCACTCATCCCTACAACCACAAGATCAACCTCAAGGACAACTTTACCCTGAAAATCAGCAAACTCTACCCCTTGTCCCCCAACAAGAAGAAGACCGTCAATGAATTTATCAATGAAAACCTCACCTCTGGCAAAATCTGTCCTTCCTCTTCTCTACAAGCATCACCCTTTTTCTTTGTCAAAAAGAAAGATGGTAAACTATGTCCTTGCCAAGACTATTGATACCTAAACAAACACACTATTTGGGATGCCTACCCTCTCCCCCTCATCTCCAACCTCATCAATAAACTCTGTGACACACAAATTTTCACCAAGTTCGATGTGCGATGGGGGTACAACAACATCCATATCAAAAACAGACACCAATGGAAAGCTGCCTTTGTCACCCACCGTGGCCTCTTTGAGCCCACCATCATGTTCTTCGGAATGTGCAACTCCCCTACCACATTCCAGCAATTTATGAACAATTCCTTCAGAGACATGATCACTGAGGGATGGCTCGTCATCTATATAGATGACCTCCTCATCTTCTCCTCTGATGAAGTGACACACATGGAATGGACTAAGAGAGTCCTTCAATGAATGACTGAACTTGACCTCCATCTCAAGCCTGAGAAATGTCAGTTTGCCTCTACCAAAGTTGAATATCTCAACATGATCATCAGACTGGGTCAACTCGCTATGGACCCTGTAAAACTTGATGGGATAGCCAAGTGGCCTACCCCATCCAAACCTAAAGACATTTGGTCATTCCTTGGCTTTGCCAACTTCTACTGCCACTTCATCCCTGACTACTCCACCATCGCCCACCCCCTCCTAGACCTTACAAAGAAAGACCACTGTTAGGAATGGACTTCCTCATGCAAAACTTCCTTCCAATTGCTTAAGAAACTCTTCCTCGCTTGCCTTGTCCTCCAACTCCCTGATCCTGCCAAACCATTCACCATAGCAACTGATGCCTCCAAATATGCTTCTGGAGGTATCCTTCTCCAAACTGACACTAATGGGGAATAGCACCCCTGCTCCTATCTCTCTCAGACATTTGGCAATGCTGAACAAAACTATGACATCTATGACTGTGAACTTCTGGCAGTCATCCATGGACTCAAGGCTTGGTGCCATTATCTCTATGGCTCCCCCCATTGCATTCAGGTCTTCACTAATCACAAAAACCTCCTCTATTTCAAGGAGGCTCATAATCTCAACTGCTGGCAGGCATGCTGGCTACTTGATCTCCAGGACTTCAACCTCCACCTTGTCCATGTCCTGGGAAAACTCCTCACTGGTCCTGATGCCCTCTCCCGTCACCCCAACCTTATTCCCTCCACCAACACTGATAATGAAGGTGTCATTCTCCTTCCTCCCTCCCTGTTCATCAATGTCATCGACAGTACACTCCACACCCTTATTTCCTCCACCTCTGTCTCTGACCCCCTGATGCTCCAGCATCTCCAGCTCACAGACACCTCGTCCCTCACCCGCTTTCAATCTCAACTCTCTGATTGGCAAGTCACAGATGACGTCCTCATTTACAAAGGATGAATCTATATCCCTCCCGACAACTCCCTCTGTTGTTCCATTTTGGAACACTGCCATGATCACGAGTCAGCCAGCCACCCTGGCTATCTCAAAACCTGCCAACTCGTCTCTGCTGAATTCTGGTGGCCAGGTCTTGCCCATTATGTGTGCAAGTACATGGAAGGTTGCAGGGTGTGCCAACAGAACAAGGTCAATATACACCTGACTGTCCTGTCACTTACTCCCATTCACACCACTGGCACCCACTCTTTCCAATCCATCTCCTGCAACCTCATTGTCAGTCTTCCCCCTTCCGATGGCTTTAACTCTGTGTTGGTCATGGTAGACCACACCTACAAGAGGGGTATTTTTATCCCTACTACCAACACCATGACTGCTGAAGACATCACTGAGCTTTTCCTCCACCATATCTACAAACGCTTTGGACTCTACAACAAGATTATCTCAGATCAAGGTCCACAATTTGCCTCTGCCTTTGTCAAAGAACTTGGCAAACTCCTCAACTACAACCTTGCCCTCTCCACTGCCTACCACCCTCAGACTGATGGTGAAACTGAATGGGTAAACCAAGAACTTGAAACCTATCTCTGCATCTTCTGTGGTGCCAACCCCACTTCCTGGTCACAGAAACTCTCCCTCGCTGAGTTTGCCCACAATCACCACCCTCACTCCACCACCAGTCAATCCCTATTTTACCTCATGATGGGTTACGAACACTGTGCCCTACCTACTGTCCTCCCCAAATCCCACCTCTCAGCTGTAGAACAATGTCTGAAAACCCTTGCTACTGCCTGAGACGAAGCCCTTACCACCCATGAGCTTGCTAGACAAGTCATGGCCTCTTATACCTGCCAGAAATTCACTCCTTTCACTAAAGGAGATAAAGTGTGGCTAGAAGCCTAGAACTTGAAATGACCAACCAACCTGAAATTCACACTGAAGCAAGAAGGTCCCTTTGTTGTCACCAAGGTACTATCCCCACTCTCTTACCAACTGCGCATCCCCAGTACCTGGAAGATCCACCCTGTTTTCCATGCTTCCCTTCTCACACCCTATCATGAAAATGACGTCCACAGTCTGAACTATCTGGCTCCACCCCCAGAACTTATAGAAGGCAAAGAAGAATATGAAATTGAGTGGATATTAAGACATCGTGGGAACTGGTCATCATGGCAATACCTGATCCAATGGAAAGGGTACACAGCTGAAGAAGACTTGTGGCAATCCAAGCAGGATCTCAAACATTCAAAGGCCACTCTAAACAACTATAAAAGATGTCACCCTAAGGCCTTTCCCTCTATTGTATGAACCATCGCTTCTACCCAATCATCACCCTAGCCAAACCTATTCTTCCTACCTTCTCCAATATGCCCATTGAATTCTACTCCTCTGAGGAAGAACTTGCTCTCACCACCCCTTCTCACACTGTTTGCTTCGCAGATGCCCCTTCCTCTCCCACCACTTCTGTCACTGCCCTCTCTGAAGTCACCCCTCCTTCTGACACCATTGCTGAAGCTGACTGGAATGAACCAGCATGGGAACCCATGCTGTACCCCTCAGTTGTCACTCCTGATATCCCTCTTACTGGGGAACATCTCAAGGAACCCCTCTATCATGACCAGAAGGAGGAACTCCTCCATTACCTCTCCTACAACCACCTCACAGTCCCCATCTATGCCTACCTAAATTGTGAATCCCCCCTCATCCTCCTTTACAGAACTTTCTTTTCCTTAGACAATGTCCAACCCCCATCTGTCCATGCCAAAACCCGCCACAGCCTCCTCAAGGCCATGCATCAGTTAGGCATGCTTGAGTTCCTCTGTGACCTAAAACAGTACCTCTGTGAACTCACAGAACAATGACAGGCCCACATTGCCCTTCTCCCTACTCACAGCACCTCTGAAGTCTACGCCCTGTCCACACCATCCACATCTTCCTCCCCTCTCAATTCTGATGAGGAACACATACTCCAGCAAGAGGAGAGTTGGTGGACCAGCCATAAGGGAGAGGAACCCCTGCCATACAACCACCCCTGCATGCATAAGGCATACTACCAATGCCAACACCTAGGCCACAGAAAGATAGAGTGCCCAGACTACCAATGTGGGTTTTGCCACCACTTCTACCCTTGCCACACTGCTGCCTGCTGCCCCCTTCATCATGGTACTCCAGACTGAGTACCTTCTAACTTGCCTCCCAGCTCCTCCTCTTCCTCTTGTTGTCAATGTTTGACTACTAACCAGATGCACCCCTCTAGGGGTCTACCTTGTCCTCGACCTCTGGTAGAACATCTTCAACACTCTCCCTCTCCTCCTTATGAGAAAGACTTTGACATCAATGCCAATGCAAACATGACAGACTCTCCTGATGGGGGTTTTCTTGATCTTTGAATGGTCTTTGTCACTGTCTCAACCTAGTACAGGGGTAATGTTATGATTTCTTTTTCTTTACTTAGTCATACGAGTTCTGGACATTATTTCTTTTCTCTACAATTACTCATCTCTTCCTAGTCATTGACCCAATGACTCATCATCATTCCTAATCATAGTTCATTCCATCATCTTCGTGGACATTCCATGTGATTCCATCACATTCTACATAGTCATCTTGCTGACTGATCCTGTGTACTTTTAGTTCTTTCATATTCTGTTGGTTTCTATACCTTAGGTATATAAACCTTCTCCTCATTCCCTTTCTTCTTTTCCTTAAGCTAGTTCTCCTCAGAGTTACCACCTGTACTTCTAGACTAGCAATCCATTGATCTTTCCCCTCATCATCTCTCATCTCTTTGAGCCTCCACCCATACTCTGAACAGGTAGTTTGTCCTTTGAACCTCTAGTCTCCGGATACCCAGTTCACTGTCTTATGAACAGTACCTCAACCTGATTGGCCATTAGCCTTTTGGTTACCCTTGACCCAGCCAACCATCAGTCACCTGGTTACCTTCAGTCTAGTTAACAACAGTTGTCTAGTCATTGATAGTCCTAGTCACCTAATTGTTGTCTAGTGACTCTGAGGTGCCTTACCACTGCCCAGTTCTTTGAACCTGTAGCCCTAGTCTCTAGTTTTCTGAGGCTATGCTTTGCCCTACCTGGACCAAGTGTAACATCCACCACCCCAAACAATTTAGTCAGCCAATCAGGTGTTCTGTCAACACCTGTGCCAAATGGCACCGCTTGGGAACTCAGAGTCAATCTGAGATTCATTGGTAGAGGCTCTTACCCTTCACCTCCATTATCTCACTCTCCCTCTAAAATCCCTGATGAACCAGCTGACAAAGAACAACAAAGGTGTGACACTATATTGCAACTGCAACCAGCTCAAGCACCAAACTTACAGGGCCATGTCACAAGAGGGGTGCAGAGAGCTCCTGTACCTGCCTACATTCAAAGGGAGAGTTGTCAAGGGATGGTTGGGCCAAAAAAGCAGACCTGCACAGAGAAAAAGTAGACAAGAGGTGAGAAACTGCATGTTCTCATGATAGAGAGAACAGAGTCCTTTCTCTCACTGATTGCAGCTGCCCATTGGGGCTCAGAGACTTACATACAATGTTGCAGAGTGGGTCATAGAAGTTGGCAAGATGTTATAGGATTCGGTTGTTTTTCAGGACAAGTCCCTTGGTTCACTCATGGGACACTGTATGGGTCTATGCAACCTTGGTTTGCAGGTCAGTTTCCTTGCAATGTTAAGCTACATTCAATTGGTTGCAAAGTGTGTAAGGTGAGTATGACAACCAGATCATGCTGTGCTTCATAATTCATGGATGCACACTCAGCTTAAGACTATAGAAGGGGTTTGCATCTATAGCCACAATCTACAGGACCAAATTAGGCCACCTACCCTTAGTATCATGACCAACACTTGATACCTTCCAAGGGTGGCATGCACTTGGTAGCAAGTTTACAGCCTTGGCAGCTGGTGGCTTCATATACCTCATTCTTGTTGCTGGCTTACAGCTCAGGCCAACCATTGTATCCCTTCCAGTAAACATAGTATGGGATATAGCATGATTCCTCCATGCAGCCCTGTGAGGTACAAAACATCCCTTTGTCCATGGTAGTGTATTCACTTCATTTCAGAGAACTTATACCAAATCTTGATGAAGGACTGTATTGCACCAACAGTGTGGAGAATACAGGAGCAACTGCCACTGAGGATATCTTCAATGTTTGTAAAACAGACTTTAGATGGAGATGGGATGACAGATATGGTCAACTACTTCAGTTTTCTTTCTTCTGATATGTTTTTTGACTCATTGAACTTCAAGTGAGTATAAGGATTTATTACAACAAATATGTCTACTTCTATTCACAAATCCCTCTCAGCTGGTTCACCTTGCTTGCTTGAGATTATGAGCTCTGGGGGTGTGAACCCCTGGTCTACTCTTTGATGTTGGGTGTGAAGAACACTTATAAACTCATATTCCAGACATTGACCCCCACCAACTTCAACTGTAGGGCTTACAGCCCCCCCTCACAGATGTTGATCACATCTTGCCATCCTGTGCACCCACTCCACCCAGGCCATCCTCCATCCTCGATTTTGATGACTCTGGCTCTCCTGCCCTGGACTATGTTGTTGTGGACATGATGTACAATCATGAAGCACCAACAAATAAAAGCCCTCATACACTGAGACATCTAGAAGAGAATTGAGAATGGACTGAACAAGAGTGTGCATTGGCATTAAAAGCAGTTGCTGTGAATAGCAAGGAAGACCTTATTGCACAACTCTCAAATTTCTATTCAGATGGGGTAAAGGACAAATCCAGACTATACTTAAAGATACCTTGTGCTTTGTTCCTGAAGTATGTACCTATTTCTGTGGCAACAACAGAGCTGACTTTCATTTGAAGTTCCCGCATCTATATTTGAGACAAGGTCAGGTCACTGATGGTACTCATCTCAACCACCCTTCCATCAACAATACATTCCACCCTTCTGTACTCACTCTCTGCTTGTGTGGCTGATATTACACAATTGCAGCAGAGGGGTAGTGGGGAATATGGATCTGGGAGCCCCTATTTTGTTGCTATTCACTATGCATGGTATAACAGGCATGCCACAAGGGTATCATTGACTTGTTTGGCTGTTGGCCTGAGCTGATATTTGAAAGGGTGATGATGTTCCTCCAGATCTTCACCCAGATTGGTTGTAGAGGGAAGACAGTGCTCAGGTCAACTACCAGCAACTTATTCCTTACCCCTCAACTGAGGCTTAAAAGTATTGCACCACTCTTCAGAACATACAAGTTGTGCTTGCTGATCTCTTCCATCATATACATAAAGAGGTATTGCCCCTTGACATGAGCTACAGGATAATTAACCCAGGCTATTTCAAGGTGTCAACCTGCTTGCCTGAAGAATATGAGATATTGAGGGTTATGGCTGATGCTCTTCCTGGGAATGAGTTGCCTGCTGCTTATTCCTTTCAGTCCTTGATGATCAACCTCAATGCCACTACAAAAGCTCACTGAGATAGAATGGATTATGAGATGTGTATGGTTATTCCCATTGGGGATTTCCTGGGAGGGGAGTTGTGTATGGTTGAAACAGGCCTAGTTGTGGATTTGTTACCCAGGGATGCCCTCATTTTCCCATCACACCAGATAACACACTTCAATCTTCATTATCAAGGTAAGACCTATCCTCTACTTTCCACATCCTGTTTTCACAAGATCTGTGTAGGGCTAAGGGCATCCTTGGTGTTCAATACTGACAGAGCCATGTTATCATGGGTTAGAGACCAGAATGGATGGGATCAGAACTTCCACTATCAGTAGTTACTAGGCCATACCTCATTCCTCAGTTTTCTGTATAATGCAATTTTTAGAATCCAAGTGAGATTAACATGCCTGGTTGTTGAACAAGGTTACAACAATTTCCTAGTACTGACCCTCTGACCTGTCTGACCCAGATTGAAGAGTTTCTACAGATAACTTTCACATTCAACCAGGCTCATAGGATCAGTCCCATCAAGACATAGTATCAGCTTGTGAGAGATCAACAAAATGAAAGGGGGGTTGAATGGCTGGTCTGAATCTGATTGTTCCCCCTGTCCAGATTCAACCTGTGAATTTGGAATTGCAGACCAGAGAATAAATCTATGCCTGAATAGTACATACTACTTACATATGATGGCAGGGGCTAGTTTTGTTAGCAGATCAGGGGAGGAAGAAGCCTCAAGGCCTTGCTTGAGGCTGAGGTGTGTGGGAGCCTCTTTTAAAAAGTCATAACAAGCTCATCCATCAGCAGATCTGCTCTGAGTACGCCATAAATCCAGTTCCTCTTATTAACCACCTCTGCACCATTTGTTGCCAGTCAACCACCATGTGGTGCAGTCACTGTCATGGAGCATAATATTGCTCTCCACAGTACTTCTCTGAAGTGAGTGTACTCTAGACTCATGTTGCAGGATATGTTGACCACTGGCCACCTCTCTGGGACTGGCCCCACCATAATCAATACATTCCAGCAGGTCATGTACAGAATTATGGTGTGATCATGACCCTTCCACCTATGAGACCACAGCTGGTAGATATTTCTGCACTTCTCTTCCCTCCGGAAGAAGGTTAGTCTTGTATTATGGTGCTTCTTCAGTATGTCATGAATCCCCTGATTCAGAGTGCCCAAGATATATTTCCCTCAAATGCCACCTATCTTAGGTCCTGGCACAGAACATCTGTCCAATACCCCTTGTCTTTGAGCACTTTGGGAATGGGCATGCAGAGAGCCTTGTCTTAACTCAGGGGCTCAATGGGGTGCCTCTAAGATACCCTCTTGAGTTATGGTATTCCCCTACTGCTATGTATGTTATTACTAATACTGACTGATACTGACACTGCTCATGTTTTACTATTGGCTAGTACTTTTAGTACAATAAGTGTTATTAACACCATTGGATTAGATAAGAGCCTTTACTGCCATTGGCTGCTATTATTCTATCTATTTAGAACTACTATATACATGTACAAACAAACCTGTACTATATATAAGGAGAAGTTCCCTACATGTACACTCCTCTAATAGAATCTCCATCCTCTGTTCTCTTGTACTTGGTGTTTACACTAAGCACTACTACCTTGCAACACTTGGCTACTGCCTATGCTGCACCTCCCTAGTGAGTAACTCCCACTAGAGTTCATCCTATGACCCTTGGAAGTCTTGGACTTCTAAAGTGACTGGGGCAATGTTAGCATGGCATGTGCAGAAAACTATATTAAGGATGACTGGACACACATTAAATAACATTCCAGTGAGAAGGGGTGAAGTTGGCGAGTCTCTGAATGTAAGGTCTTTGGTCATTGTTGGATATCATTCATAGTAATATGATAGTCAATTCTAATGTGGTAGGGGTGGTGAGACAGTATGAAGTCAGTGAGTCCCCAGGTGTAGGGTCCTTGGTCATTTTTGGATATCATTCATAGTAACATGATGATCAATTCTGGCATGGTAGGGGTGATGAGGTGGTAAATGCATGAGTCACAACACATGAGTCAGTGAGAGGAGGTAGAAGTCAGTGGGTGGCACCCACAGTCCTTGGTCATTGTTGGATATCATTCATAGCATGGCAGTGGTCAGTTGACTCAGTTCTGGGGCAGTAGTGGTAGCAAGGAGGTTAGGTAGGGATTGTGAG
Organism: Phylloporus gajari; assembly: GCA_038090615.1. Taxonomy (NCBI): domain Eukaryota; kingdom Fungi; phylum Basidiomycota; class Agaricomycetes; order Boletales; family Boletaceae; genus Phylloporus; species Phylloporus gajari. The sequence goes on along the minus strand of JBBPMY010000058.1, from coordinate 14,028 downwards.
GCAGTATGGTAAATGTGTGACACATGGGTCCAGTGAGAAGGGGTGGTTGGTTGTTGTTGGATATCATTCATAGTAGTATGGTGGTTGATTCTAGTGTGGTAGAGGTAGCAAGGCAGCATACACATGAGTTGCAACATCACAAAAATTTTCATTTCAAATATTGCCATGTATAGTCATGTCTTTTGCTGTGTATGCTGTCAAGAGTATCTAAGCTACCTAGCACCAACCTAGACATACATTCCCATGTATGATAATGCTAAATTGAGATGGAGAATGATGTGAGTGGCATCAACCAAAAGCAGTACTTTGACTTTTTTTATAACATTCCATATACTCTTATATCTGATTAAATTTAGTAAATACTCCATTGCATGGTAATACAACAGTATATGATATGCCTGACAAAGCATCAACATCTATTACAATACCTGTACAAGTTTAGAACTGGTATGCACAACATACTTGACCAAGAAAGATTTATATAGTGTCATATGTGTAACGATATTATATTTTTCACCTTTCTTTTTCCAAGTGAACCTACCTAAGGTTCTTAGACCAGTGGAAGGTCCTCAAGGCATTCTAATGCAAGGACTGGACTGTAGCCAGGTTGAACTGTAAGTGCTAGTCCATCAATGAAGTCACAGCCATGCTGCACAGTTAGTGCTGGCTGTCATCCTAGCAGAACGTTCCAAGAGTCTGGAACCTGAGGTAAGTACACAAGGACCCTTCTATCTCCATGGACTTCTTTCTTCTGGACTTCTTTTTCATTTCCATTTCTTCTCTTTCATTTGATGGAAGCATGGATGTTTTAACCACAGGCCTGTGCCCATTTACACAGCCTGATGGCAGACATTAAAGTTTCACCTGATACATGAGGCAAGGGCTATGCCACAGCCTCCTAGGGTACAGGGTTGGACTTATATGGTACAGATTGTTAGATATGATACAAACATGTACATACAAGGACAGTAGTATATAAACCCCCAGAGGCTGACTGGCATCCCCAGTCTGGTTCTCCTGGGTAGTTCCCCTAGAGCTAGATCCCTCCTAAGTCGACACTTTCTAGTGCAACCTAGTGACAAGTCCCTAGTAGGCTTTAGGGTTGTTTCAATATGATACAAACACACTCTAGGAATATAATGAGACTCACACTGTCAACCAGGAGAAAAACTTACAATCTGGGCCATGGATTACTTTCAACTCCTGCCATGTCTTGCAACACTCTGGCCATTATTGTCCTCTGCCAAACAATGTCTCTTGAATGCAGTGGTTATAGTGTTATGAACATTGTTGTCTTCATCTAGTGCAAATCTGGTACATTTGGATGTCCTCAGTGAATCTGCCTGCTGTTTCCCTTTGTGTGACTGATGACTCTAGTTTGAAAGGCAAATTTCAGATGAACTAGTCAGGTGTGACAGCTGAGATAATTGTGAAGTGCCAGAGCCCAAACACTGTGTCATGAGACATTGTGTACTCATGCCAAAGGGTGATCCATTTGATACCTGACATATCATCAGGCACATCAGGGACTGAGAATCAGAGAGCATGCTTCTAGTATGACTGGTCACTTGTGACTGAGGAGGATGGGTGGCAGGTGAGGCAAGAGAAGGTTGCCCAGACTGTGGATGCCTAGTGTGACCAGCTCCTTGTTGCCCAGGCAAAGTAGCAGGTGAAGCTCCTGTATCATGAACAGATGAAATAGGCAAGGCAGGGTCTTGCATGGCATGTACTGAGGGGGTTGCTGGTACTGTGGTAGGAACAGCCCAGTCAGGGCCTGGAGTGAGCTGTTGCCTAACATGAGGTGGTACGTGGGAGGTGGTATGCTCTACAATGTTCAATGATGCCTGAGCAGGGGGCTTCTGTATGGTATCTGAAGATTTGCTGAATAAAGCCCAAGGATCATGCACTCATACAGACCCAGATGCTACCATTTGTGCCCACATCTTTTTCATAGTGCTCATTGTAACCAAAGAACCATGGTTGCCATCTTGTTCATTATAGGTGCTGTTCAACCCTTTCTGCCATCTGTCTCTATCCTGGAAAAATGCACTGATGGATTGCCATGAACAAATGTCCTATGAAAGAAGAGAAATATACAGATTCCAATGGCAGCAAACATCCTTGAATAGGTCTTTATTCTCTCTGAGAAGATCACAGATGTTGTAGTAAAATTCTTGATAATTGAATGTGACATCAGTCTCATGCCACTTCTGTCAAGAAGAGATACAGTGTCAAGCCTGCATAATAGTGAATATCAGCAATCATATTAGCATATGACACACCAGCATGCATAAGTATGCAATATGTTCAGGTTCCACCATTGTCATGTCATATAGGTCAGCATTGCATCATTGTGTCCCACATGACTTGCCACTAAATGCAGCTGATGGTCCCCTAAACATATGTGCCCCAACCTATTCATTGATCCATGAGAGAGTTCTCAAGGAAAAACAGATAGAACAATACATACACATAGAGGTAGATAGCCCTTGAATAGACCATCTGTCATGTGCTCTGGATCATAGTCACAACTGGCTGGATCCCCTTCCCATAGAAAGGTTGGAAGAGCACTGGCATTCATAACAATTGTACCACTTTGAAGCTTCTTCCTGGTTCTACAAACAGATCAGTAGTCCAAGAATTGCATGACAAAGAACAAACTCTGTTGGATCCACATCATACTCACTAATGGCCTCAATGGGACATAACAAGTGTGCCAGAACAGGGTGATTTAACCTCAACTGTGTTGCTGAGGTACTACTGTTGATGGGTGGTGTGACCACAGTGACTGATGGGTTCTGTGTAACATAGTGGCTAATCTCCCATTGTAGCTGACTACAGTCATTGGAATGCACTGAACCAATGATAATGTTCATCTGAGGGGTGTCTAGTATTGTGAATGTATACATATATGTAGCATACACATACCTTTTAAGTGATATGATGAAGCTCATTTGACTTTGAGAACACTCCAACCAGAGTCTGCAGGCCTGGAGCAATCTTCAGAAGCCACTGATAATTAAACTTGTATCTCTCGAGCCTTGCAAGGGGCCTATGGAAAGATAAGTGTAAGACAACTGGCAGATATGCTGAAAGACTTACATTGATTCCATTTGCTCCCTCTATCTCTCTGTCACCTCATCATCCTCTATATGCTGCCCCTTCTTGACAGCTTCATCTTGTTGTAGCATATAATTGACCTTGATAAGCTTGTCAATTTTGTCAAACATATCAATGCAATATGCAAAGGTGCATGCACTCTCACTATACTCCTGGCTGATTGGTTCATCATCACTGTCATCCTCTAAGTCATTCTTTCATTTCCTATTCATATGTCAGAATATAGTCTCAACCTTTTCAATGCAATCATACTTACTTTTGCATTGACTTGATTGCTTGTCTCTATTTACTGCCACATTTCTGGGATTTTTTCTTAGAAGGTTGGTCCCTTGATGCCAAGTCCTCAAGGGAAGATGAATCAGAAGTCATTGGGTTCTTCTGATGAAGCAACACGCTGCTTTCAAGACATGATTGTGATGAGAAATCAAGAGACCAGAAGGAGTTATCACTGTGAGATACAATTAGGTAACCATCTGCAAACCTTCAACTGATAACTTTTCTCAGAGTCTTATCAATCCCAACATTGTCAGGTGTAGTAAGTCATCAATCTTCTCCACTTGATTTCTGCTGAATACACCAATAGGTTGTCAAATACCTTGTTAGATCTGTCTGTATATTACAATTTGATGAATATTAAGAGGTTAGCAAGAAAACTGATCATGTAAGCCCATAGAACATTGTCATTCATCTGTCCAATGGACAAGTCAAGGTGTTTTGGATGTGGCCATGTCTTTGGCAGCCAAAAAAAGCTGAGCAGTCATGACCTCCAGTGCAATGCTCATTGCCAGTACTCTACTGATGTTTTCACAGCATAGAGATCTCTGAAGAAAAGTCACAGGAGGCAGCAAAAGACAAGGCTGTAGGTCACTGCTCTGGACTCCAATCTAGATGTTAGAATGATCACAATGCCCAAGGACATGGATGTTGATGCACAAGTGAGCATCTGTGTAATGTAAAACATTGCTGGCATCTATTTCAGCCATTACCACCTTACTGGCCAAGGACACCATCACCCTCCATTAAGTCAGATAGATTGTCATTCTCTGGTGACACATCCTCACCAATGGACCCAGATACAGGCAATATGGCTGAGCCCATAGTTCATTCACCAACACCCATTCACTCTGCATGCTCAGGTCATAAGATCACTCTCCCTGCAAGGTTTACTGACTTCCTCCCTGGGTCAGACATCAGACTTTGTCATGTGGTTTCAAGCATTGGTGGTTCTGCACAAGATCCACCAGACACACAAGGTCACCATGCTGGTGATGTGAGTCAACATGACAATGAGGACCAGGAGCATCATTGTGGTAATGAATGGTGCACACAGTCTGATGAGATGGGCTTGTTTCAAATTTATCTGACTCAGCCTACTTATATCCCTCCAAATACTACCCTGGCTGTGGTCACAGATGCCCCCACCCTTGCTGAGAAACAAGAACACCACAATAGTGACCACTCTAGTCTCATTGATGTGGAATCACAAATCACAAAGGACAATCTCTTCTCCACCTTTTCCAATCTTATCTCTGGTCTTCTGATGTGCTGGCAGTACTCAGGATCAAACATGAAATCAGGTGCTGAGCTGAATTGTTTTGTAGATTACTGCAGAGACCCTCATTTTGACCCTGCATGTGCCACATGTTTTAGTTATGAAAGGGAGAAGAGATATATTGACAAGTATTTGCAAGACCATTCAAATCCATTTCATGCAGAGCATGGATGGCAGTGGTCATCTGTAAAGATCCATCTTCCAAAGAAGGAATGCCATTGGAATAGTAGTGAGATGGATCCTAAGGTGCCAACCCTGGTCATTGACAACATATATCACCGTTCAATCATCAACATCATTAAACAAGTCTACAGGAGTGATGTTGCTTCAACTTTTCACACTACCCCCTTCTGTCAGCAATGGACAACATCTGATAATCACACAATCAATGTCTACTTGGAGCTTTATTCATCATCAGCACTACTCAAAGTTCATGAGGAGATTAACACACTACCACAGGGCCCTGGTGATGATCTTGAATGTGTTGTTGTTCCACTTATGATGTGGTCTGATTCCACTCACTTGGCTAATTTTGGTGATGCGTCACTTTGGCTGTTCTATCTTTCTTTCAGGAGCCAGTTAAAATATACATGCAGGAAGCCAACAGCTGCAGCATGCCATTATGTTGCATACATCCCAAAGGTGTGATGAGTCCCATTCAGCTTCTTGACAATAACTAGTGCAAAGTCCCAGCTTCCTAATGACTTTCAAGACAGCTATGCTCATTGCTTTGGTGAGGCTTTGACAGACAACATCTATACATACTGCAAGCAAGAACTCATACAAGAAATTTGGAGACTTCTCATAGATAAGAAGTTTATGGATGCTTACAAATGTGGCATTGTGATTGAATGCTGTAATGGGACCAAATGCCGATTTTTCCCTCAGTTTGTCACATATTCAGCTAACTGCCCTGAGAAGTATGTCCAGGCTGTGACCTCAGCTTGACATTTATCTCAAGTATCCACAGAGTCTTGCTTGCATGTATCAAATTTCTTAGGGAATGTCCTTGTCCTCATTGTCTTGTAAAAAAGACAGATATTCCCAAGATGGGGACATCAGAGAATCTTTGTATGTGCAAGAAAGGCTATGTTGATAATAGATCTCATCATGAAAAGGTAGAACAATCTTGTGCATATATATTTAAGAAAGGAACAGCTGTGAACAGCAATCATGTCAAGAATCTACTAAACAGTCAGTCATTGACTCTGACCCATGTGAGTAATATGCTGGGTAATGATAACAATGCCCACTAGCATGATAGTATTGAAAGAATGCATTTTCCAAGCAATTCTCAGAGTTCCTGTTCAACTTCTTCTTGCTCTTTGTCATGGATCTCCTTCATGAATTTGAACTCAGTGTATGGAAAGCAATTTTTACCCATTTGATGTGGATTCTGTATGCTGTGGGAAATACAGCTGTCCAAGAACTGGATTGGTGGTACTGTGGAATACCAACATTTGGTCAGGGAACAATCCACAAATTCCACACAAATGTTTCCACTATAAAATGGCTTGTGGGATGTGATTTCAAAGATCTGCTTCAAGTAAGCCATTTAATGAAACCTCAAGAATGTTGTCACTCAGATCCTAACTATCCAGTGTTTGATACTGGTGTTTGAAGGACTGTTACCTCCACCCCATAATGATATCATCTAAGACCTTCTGTTTGATCTTGCATGCTGACACACATATGCAAAACTCCAGCTTCATACAGATGACACATTAAAGCTCTTCAACTCCACAACTGTCATACTTGGATCATCAGTCCATCACTTCAAGAGCACAACATGTGCATTTCATCACACAACTAAGTTACCATCAGAGACTGCTGCATGTGGCCATTGTCAGGCCACACCAGCCTCACAAGCTGCTGCAGGCAGTTGATCAAGAAGAATGTCTGTCATGTAGAAACCCAAAGAACTCAACCTTGCTACATATAAGTACCACACACTAGCTGACTATCCTGACACAATTCAAAGATTCAGTACAACCAACAATTACACCACTCAGACAGTGTGTCATTTTACATGAGATTGCATATTATGTCCAACAAACTCCCACTAAGGCAAGCTGGAGCACTGCCATTTAAAGTGTTGATATGCATGTTCTGGAAAGAAAAATGGCCAGATGGTGGCTAGTGTTGCCAATCAAGAAGCAATAGAGCACTTCATTCACCAGGTCAACTCCACACACCTGACATTTGTCAAACCCACCCCCTGTCTTCATATGTCACCTGTAGCACACTACTCTATTGCCAAGCATGCCCATACATCATATGATATCACTGCCTGACTATCCAACCTCAGAGATGACTCTACAATCACAGTCTGTTGCCAGATTTATATATCAGTCATCATGATAAGGATGAGTAATGAATGAGAAATCATGATGATGTGAATGATAAGATTGAAGAGCTGATCAACATAGAATGTCTGATAAGATAAGATAAGATAAGACATTCTCAACAGTCACATTCAACCTGCTTGAAACAGATCTGGACTTCCCACTCAATGTCATGCATTTGCTACATCACCTGTGAACAAAAAGGTCATGAAAGGGCTTATGAAGTAGGAGTAATCAGGTTTGTCACTGAAACCCAGAGGTGTACATAAGCTCTGTCCTTGATGGAGTCTTTGCATGATGCTGACATTATCCCAGTCACATCCATCAAACCCACAATTTAACAACTGCTCCACCTTCTCATTGTACCAATTAATTGATTCTCAATGAGAACCACCCTCCCCATGCCTGCTATTGCAAGATTACAGCCAGATGACATCAAGTGGCATTGGCTTGTAGGACAATCACCATTATGCATGTTCTAGTAGTGCATTTAAGACAATATTTAATAATACTGGTACTGGATTGTGCTACTTGTCAACTACTTTCCCACATGCCTCATCAACAGTGGGGCTGTGACTTGACATTACTTAAAATGTCCTTATAAACAACTTACAACTTGATAGACTCTGTTATGCTTGTACTAGGTAGGTACAAGTCATAGCCTTAAAGAACAGTGAGTTTGGGTTTCAAGTGAAGCAAGTAGTCAAATCAGATAAACTGAAGAGACAAGGTCCACAAATCAGGTATGATTGAGGAGATCTAGCTTAAGAAATACAAGTACACTACTGATGGCCTTATATACCTTTGTGGTAGGACAAGAAAAGCAGAAGGGGAACACCATCAGCACAGAAAGCACAGTCCACAGTAAGAACAGGAATCTGCAGTATCATATGATGGAAGTGAAACATGATGATAGAAGATGAGGTGATGAGGAGGAATGAGTCAGAGTATCTATGTCATCATAAAGAGAAAAGCTGTCCTTAGGTGAGAATATACATCCAATAGAAGAAAAAGAATAGTGCAATGAGTATGAAAGGGAGAAAATGAAGTATAGCCCACCCACAGATCAGAGCAAGTTGTAACAGACTCATTTTACTTGGATAAGTTGCTAAAAGTTGATAAGTTGATAGTAAGTAATGTGTAGGTTTGCTGATGAATCAACACAAAGGCAAGAACTTGTGTCTTGTTTTTGTTCCTGGGATGCCTTAGGCTTTTGAAATGCTTCCTGAGTCCTTTCATTGCTATTTGAGCAAATCAAGTACCAGGTTTTGGAGTGGAAGACTCTGAACAGTAGAGGAATGAGCTAAGTGGGAATACTCACTTAGTATAGGAGACTTGAAGTGATAATCAAGTGGTAAGGTAGTGCAGCAGTAAAAGCTGATGCTAGTAAAGAACAGAGATGGATATTCTGTTAGAGGAGTGACTAGTGGGGAGCTCCTCCTTATATATAGTACATGTTGTTTGTATCTGTATGGTGGTTCTATATATGTAGCACAAAGAGTAGCCAATGGCAGTAAACTCTCTTATCATACTATTAGTAATAGCCAATAGCAAAACATGAGCAGTGTAATACAGTAAATGTAATGATCCATAAAGATAGGATCATATGTAATCATGCTTACTAGAAAGATAAGATAGATAAGAAGATAAGCATGATCTAGCATCTGACTGATGCTGACTAATGTCTGACTGACATCTGGCTTACATCTTGACTGATGACATAAGTATCAGTCTCAACACCAGGCTGTGAATGCATGGTTGCTGAATGGTTGCAATGCCAAGGGTAGAGAGTAGGCAGTACTAAAGGCTTGTACTAAAGTAGTACTAGTAGCCAGAACTCCATAAGTATGCCACAACCATTAAGGTTTAGGTTCAGAGATTCAAGACAAGCTGAAAGGACACAGTCAAGACCACTGAAGATGTTCAACAGAATCACAATTGAGGTCCTGGTGGAAAGCAAGGGTTCCATGAGGTCTGAGGTGAAGGTCTATCTTTAGACCTCATGGATGTCCCATCAATGAGACTATTCACTACCTACAATGAAAATGGGTCTTTCAGATCACTTATTGCCACCAAGAAGTGGTGTCTGAGGTGCTGGTGTTCCCTGTGTGTTACTGGGATCATCACACTGCAGAGACACATCTGTGGTTACATGCTGTGGACTAGTCTGGTGACCAGCCTGTCTAAAAGAGGAAGTGCTTGGGGTGAAGCATTTTGCCACTCCACTTACCCAAACCTCATATACATAGACACCAGACTAGCCATGGACCCACACATTGTCCTCTATCTCATCCTCTTGCTTGAACAGGACAAGTACAAGGAGATCACTGACTTGGACATGCTTGGTGCCAAAATCAGGAGAAGTATTGTGATGAAACTCGTGAAACTGGATGGGACACCCCTTGTGATTGCCCATCCAGACCATCAAGATGGTACAGTGTTAGACAAGGCAAAGACACCCAAGTTGTTGCTTCATTCACACCCCATTATGCTTGACCACAAGGCATACCATGGGCACACTACACCTGCTGCGAGGCTTGAGGAACATGTGGCACATGGTAGTATTCAACATAGGGGTGGATGGAGGGTGATCGAGGTGTGATCTCTGGTTTGCACTTTTGTCATCTGTGGAAAGGTTATTCTCTGACTCAACAATGAGTGGGCATCAGCCCTCCATCAGCAATGATGATCTCTCTTTTTTGAAGTTAGCCAAAAAAAAAACTGCCAGCTTTGGTGTACATTAATCTGTGTGGTTTGCTGATGGGAGTAGTGGGTTGTGTCAACAGGTGTCATGATTTTAAGAGTAGTATAAAGTTGACATTTGCCACAAATAAGAACACCTGTGTACCTGTGTAGTTGGCGAACCATCCCAAACTTGGCCGGACTGAATCTGCAAGTGGGCCTTGCAGAGGTTCCTGTCTCCACTGAAACACATACGCATGTAGGCATGGAGCCTCAATTACTACAAGTTGGCATACTTCACATTATCAAGATACTACCATTGTAATGCAACTGATACAAAACTCACGTCCCCACCAAAAAAAGAGAATCAAGTGTGCTACAAGAAAGAACCTCCAACAAGAAACATGTACATTTGTCATGCAGCCATGATCTCCAGCATCTGGTTCAAAATCTGAATGTCATCTTCCTTGGTGATCTGCATATTCATATTGTTTCATCCAACTGTCAAGTCATCGTCGAGCTCACTAGGTGGATAAGATGCTTGGCCTAATTCCCCTGCCCAATCAAAGCTGATCATGGCTACCCTCCCTCAAGTGCAAATGATGTTTGCGCTGCGCAAGTCCCCATAAACAAGATTCTGTGCATGGAACTTCTCGACCAGTTCCTTCAGCCACTCTGCCCACTGTTGATCATAAGGGAAATCTGTGATCAGGGAGGCGTCCTTTATATACTCCATGGCAATGCTGAAAAAGCCACTGGGAAACCTCTTGAAACCAAGAAGTGTGGGTGCACATTCATTTTCCTCACAAATCAAGTGGAGCTTGGACAAGTAACTCTGGTGAACTTGACGAAGATATTCTTGCCATCAGTCATCTTGGCAATGTAGAGGTAATGCCAAGGAACTCTCCCAGGGAACACATCACAAATCATGAAGTCAATGCAGTTGGAATCAGAGTGAGGGTTGAGAAGGCTCAAAATGACCAGAAATAAAACATGGTGTTCAAGTCCTATCTCAGGAGGAGGTTCCTGGATCAATTTTGTTGCATCTTCTTTGAGGCGAGCAAGGAGGACAGAGGCTGCAGAAAAGGCAGCATAGAGGGAGATATGTTGATCCCCCTCACCTGCATCAACATGACATGACAGTACAGGGGTGAGGTTGACAATCTGTGTCTCGCCAATTGAGAGAATAGCATAAAATGTGATATGATGACCTGATACTCAAGGGTCAATAATGGATGGGATGCAGGCGTCAAATACAACTCACCAATAATCATCAAGCCAAGACATGGAAATTTCCATCCCCTTAGCAGTCTTTCGGAATCTGGGAAATTTGATATCACCTGACGGACTGAGTGTGCAAAGTAACTGGACATTTCAACACAAGAGCCTGTTTCATCCTTGAACCTCATGATGCAGTACAATACATGATGTGGTCCTTCGATATGGCCATCCAAGATAATGTTTGGGCTGACAGAGCCTGATGTTAAATCAAATGATTGGCCATCTGTGCATGCAGCAAATATTGTATTCAACCTATCCAACCCCACTTGTCTTCTCGTGTGTTCATTAGGGTACATAGCCAACATTCGGTGTACAAATTGATCAATGGCTGTGCATAGTGCTACTTGTGACACCTTGTTCATGCCCAGAACATTTTTGCAACCATGAAATATATCAAAGAAGTGACCAAATCCTTCGTACTGGAGTGAGATTGGAGGATATTCCTTGGTCCAGGCATTGTCACTCTTGCCAGCGATGTGACAGCCGTCAATAATGCCCAACTCATCATGATGTTTCAAGAAGTATGACAGCAATGACACCATTGACAGTGGCAAAGTTGCAATTTTTATGTGTTTTGCCACAGAGACAACATCCGAGTCTGTATGACAATGTTTCCTCTTAGTTCTCTTAGTCGCATTGCACAGGAGAGACTGGTGCTTACATTGGCCCATAAGGAAAGCAAGATCTGAAGATACATGCCTTCATCAGGAAATCATCAAGTTTGCAACCAATGCTTATTTTGCTTTCTTGGCTATGTTTGTCACTATTGGTCCTTTTTCTTCTATCTGTACTATTTTTGACAAAGCTGAAATCGTGACTCAAGTCTGAAAGACCAAATAGACCAACTAGATAGAAAAGACTTGCATATTCATTCAATGTATATACATACTCTCCTTTTGGTAATTACAGCCTATTTCCACGTTCCATATGGTCACTGAGCCATTCCTTGATGGCTGTCAACATAATCCACAGTTGCCATTTCAATACTAGGAGCACATTTTCAAAATTCATGTGCAAGTATGAAGTAGTAAGGCCTAATGCGAGATGAAGCAAGTGTCTGGGTCACCCACCACAGGGCCAAAAAGTGAATATTTGGCAGGCAACCTGGGATAGCAGCAGACCCAGCAAGTATACAATAAGAATCATCTTCAAGATGATTTTTCTACCAAGGTGAAAAAATGAAGTACAATAATGGATAATTACCAGACAGCAGGAGAAGCAAAGGCAAACTAAAGCAGAGCAACACAGCAACAGATCAATGTTGAGTTGAGGGAGGAGGGCAAGCTGGAGTAGGCAGGCAACATGGAGTTTCACTGGCAATGTATGCTCATGTGCTGAGAAAAGTATTAGTATCAGGAAGTAATCCAGTGCAAGTGGCACGTACCATGGGTAACATAGAAAATTAGCGATGGACACAGCAATGCTCATACAAACCTCTCTGCAGGGGCATGGTAGGCAGCCTTGCCTGGGTAATAGAATAGGTATAGTGTACCCACACGGGTCTTGGGTGTGGATGCCCTTGTTGGACACCCATACCCATACTCATACCCTGAGTGCAGGTCCTCTCAGTGTATTGTAGTTGCATCCTCAACACGATGGGGATGTGGTCATGGTTGCACCTCATCCTCAACGCATCGTTGTCATCTTCCTCCTTGTTGTCCCTGTTGTCCCCCCTGTCATCTTGGTCGCAGACATCATGTCCCCACTCTTGATGTGGCTGTTATGCAGCTGTCCTTGTTGCCACATCATTGTTGTGGTGTGGTAGAAGGCAAGGGCAAGGGCAAGGTGGTGAGTAAGGGCAGCATTGAGCATGTGCATCTTGTCAACAGCCAGGGGAATGCACATCCCCACCCCGACATGGCCATCATCACTGCCCTTCAATGTTGCTACGTTATTGCCATGGCATGGTGGAGAGGTGAGGATGAATGGGCAACGTGAGTGGGCAAGGAACAGGAGAGTGAGCAAGGTAGCAAAGGGCAAGGTCATGAGCAAGGGCGGTGAGCAAAAGGGTGAGGTAGAGAGAGGGCAATTGGTGGGCAGTGTCTGGGGTTGAGCAGGGCATGACACCATTAGGCAAGACAAGTAGGCGGGGTGAGAGGGCAAGGTGGAGAGTGTGTCACCATCATGTCGTGTACTCCAGAGGGTGGGGGAGCAAGAGAGGGAGGGTGAGGTGGCAAGGGCAAAGTAGGAAGTGATGGCGTCATGTGCTCATTGATAGCTGGGGGGACAAGTTGTCATTGTCATGATGGTGTTGATGGTGCAGCCATCAACAACATTGCATCATCATCCATATTATCTTGATTCTACTGTGGGTGACATGAGGTAGTATTGCTGGCAACACAGCGACAGATCGATGTCAGGTCAAGGAGGGAGGGGGAATCCCTGGCAATGAACAGTTGTTTGCTGAGAAAAGGATCAGCATCCAGAAGTAATCCGGTGCATGTGGTCTACATACAGGTGGACAGGCAAAGCTGATGTGGTGGGTGGTCTGTCAAATGAGTCATTGGACTCAGATCAGCAGTTCATGGTGGTGGCAGGTAGCCCCATTAAACAAGGCCTATTGGGCTTGACAACACGGTGCAGCAATCGATGGCCAGTTGGTTGGCTGTGAGAATCTTACCTTCACATTTCTTTCAAGAAAAGTCATGTGACCACAACATGACCATTAATGTTGATTCTGCACAGTCCCACAACCGCCTGTCCTCTGTTTCTACCATCAACAGGGCTGAACGGCTCCAAATTCAACACACTAACCTCTACTCACACTCTCATTGACAAGATTTCCACCACTGCCTCCTTGTGCCCCCCTTTTTCTGTGCAGTGACCTGCTAACACCACAACAACAACAATGTGCACCACCGCACTTGCACTCCCCAACATGGCAAAATGATACCACAGCAACAAGCTGACTGTATACACAATTATAAGGGTTGGTATACCTCACTCCTTGCTTGGCTCACAGGACAGACAGTTCCAATGTCTGTATTCGAATGAGTAGGTAGGCAAGGGGGTGAGATTGTGATTCCAAGATCACAACTCCCCCCTTTT
>JBBPMY010000057.1:0-41721 GCA_038090615.1 Phylloporus gajari | reverse complement strand
TAAGGATCTGGAGGTGGAGGAGGTACAGGTGATGCTACACCTGGTTCAAAAGGAACTCAGAAGTATTCATAACATTCCAGTGATCTCGCTCTAGGTGGTTGATGATCTGATTCTTGATCAGAATGATCATCTTCCATCATTGGAATAGGGGTAGGTCCATCGACCTGACTTTTGGAACATTGCAGGAATCTTTCTTCATCAAAAGTAGCATTCATTGACATGACAACTTGGTGTTTGGAATTAGACCAAAAATGCCATCCTTTTATGTTGGGCTCATATCCTATAAACATCATCTCCTTGGATTTGGGTGACAATTTGTCAGGCCTTTGTTTGAGAGGAATAAAGATGTAGGCTTTACAGCTGAAGACATAGAAATAAGAAGCATTTGGTTTCTTTCTGTCTCCCTTAAATAGTTCAATAAGGGTTTTCCAATCATGACATCTCATGGGTTGCCTGTTATAGATGTGGACAGCTGTTTCCACAGCATCTTGCCAGAATGATTTAGGCAAGCAGGCATGATGGTGCATTGCCTCTGCTTTTTCCACTATGGTTCAATTAAATCTCTCAGCTCTTCCATTTTGCTGAGGAGTGTGAGAAACAGAAGTCTGATGAGTTATTCCTCTGGAAGTGAGGAACGATTGAAACTCTTGACTTGTGAATTCCCCCTCTCAGTCCAAACGGACAGAGATTAAGTTATTCCCTGTGAAGGTTTCAGACCAAGAAACTATATTAGAGAAGTGCTGAAAGATATCTGACTTGTCCTGCAAGAAGGACACCAAGGCATATCCTGTGTGATCATTAATGAATGTGAGAATATATTTTGCATGTGATCTCAGTTCAGTTGGCATTGGGCCAACTAAATCGGTGTGAACCAGTTCAAGTGGGTGAGAAGCCCACTTTGTAGAACCCGGAAAGGATCTATCTGGCATCTTCCCAATAGAACACCCTTTACAGGGGGAGGTGTTGGGAGAAGGATTTAACCAGGGAATACCAGTAAGGTTTGAATGTGCATGGCACAGGGCATTCCAAGAAGTGTGGCCTAAACGTTCATACCACAATTGCTGAGATTGAATATCCGCGAGAGAGGTTACAGAGCCTATCACTGGAGTAATCTGAGATGACTTAAACCAGTGTAGGTTGTTTGTGGGTGATGAGGCAGTAGCCCAAATCACTTCATGTCCTCTCTTGTCCCAAATACTGGACCCTGTATTGGTAATTTCACAGCGAAAGCTGTGGTTTGTCAGCACTGGTACAGATAATAAGTGGCTGGTAGAATGTGGTGTGAACCAAACATCTTTTAATGTTACTATAGAGGGTGAAATAACACTGTCTATTTGTTTGACAAGTATGGTTCCTGGACCATACATTGGAAATGAATCTCCTGTTGCAACTTTAGCATTGCGAATTTGTCCTCCCAGATGAACAAAATCATTGACAAATGGGGATATATGATCAGTGCATCCGCTATCAATCATCCAATGCGTTTGCTGATGTGCTTTCTTTTCTTCAGTCTCTAGGGAGGTGTCTCCCAGGTAGAAGCAAAGGTACTTGTCAGACTCCTTGTCATAGTACATTTCTCAATCTGGATCTATATAGTCCAATCTCTGTCTTTCATAGACAGGTATTCTCCTTTCTCCAGAAGGACTAATTCCTTCATGGATTCTCCCATCAGATTGATATGGTTGATTACAATCTCCATTCAGGATTTGTAAGCTACCAAATCTTTCAGTATTTGGTGCACCATAAGCAGAATGTGCAAAAGCAGAATCATTAAAGGCTTCGGTAAAAGTGTAAGTTAAAGGAGAAGGTTTAAAAATGTTATCATAATTAGAGAAATGGTTGACTTGAGAAACAAGTCCTCCTAGAGAAAGGGTTACACCTTTGTGTGTTCCTTGCTTCTTCTTCTTCTCGGACGGTCTTGAAGTACTTTGCTTTGGAGTTAATTCTTGATCAATTGTCACAATTGGTTTATCTTGATCTTCACTGATTGGAGTCGAAGAAGAACCTGCTCTTTCTTTGATCTTGGCATTACAAAGAAGAGCATCTTGGAAAGGAGGGTCTGATATCCATACCTTGCTCATCTGGGTTCCCTTTTTCCCAGGTGTTGAAGTTCTCTCCTTCAATGGTAAAGTCTCCAGCGGCAACAGGCCATTCTGGGATTTCTTCAGTCTAATCCATCTCTTGTGCTTCATTTAATTCATCAGTTAGTGTTTCATCAGAGATTACTTGATGAATGAAACCTTGTTCTCCTTCTACTACATGAGCACCACCTTATGGTGCCTTTCCCTTTCCCTTGTTCTGCTTTCTGAATTTGAACCTGGTGTAGCTTGCCTCCTTCTTAGCTTGGAAGGAGTTTGGTCTCCTCTGGAATTTGGCTCAATCTTTTGGTCCATTTGTTCCAGAGGGTTGGTTCTGATGAGAACCGGTAGCCTTAAATGGACACCATTTGTTAAAAGAAGGAGGTCCCTTCCTTATTACATTGGTTCAATTCACAGAACTTACCTGATCTGGGTTCTGTGAAGTAGAAGCTACATTTGTCTTCACGTTTGAAATGCAGGATTTGAGCTTGTGCCTCGATGACATCATTAAGACCTCTGCCAAGATCTTGGTTGTTATGGTATCAACCGTGAAGTTAGCTTGTTCAGTGGTCAATGCCAATGTAGAACAGAAATTGTACATTTCTATTGGCAGGTGCTCAAGGATAAACATAGCTTTAAATGATTTAGGAAGGATCAGTCCTGCTTTCAGGATCTGATCAAACAAAGAAGTGAGACGATTAATATCTTCACTTGCTGTTCTCGGGTTTATGTGAACCTGGTTAGCCTGATGGAACAAGTGAAACTGTCCAGCTAAGCCCACAGATGAAAATAAACTTTTCATCTTTTCCCACAATGCTTTCACAGTGGAGGCTTTAACGGCAGGATCTCTGTAGTCATAGATAACATGATGTATAAATGCATCACTGAGGGTGTTGGCAATAATGCTACAAACCCTTTTATCAATGGCTTCCCACTTAGGTTGATCAGCATTAGCTGTACCAACCCAGGTTATGATTCCATCAATCTAGCTCCAGACAGACAGAGATTGGAGAACAGATTGAAGACGCACGCTCCATATAGGGTAGTTGGTTGGTCCTTTGAGAACAGGAACCCTAGCAAGAATGGTGTTATCAAGTTTGAAGTCAGCAGCAACAGCAAGAGCAGCCATTTATAAAAAATGGATGAGGTTTGCAAGACCATATCCAGCAAATAAGTTGTCATATAGAAAATTATAGAGATTAAAGGAAGATGTTTGAAACTCATCAGGAATCACTTCTATCTCTCCTGGAGTTGAGAATTTGGTCTCATCATCAGATTCTGGGAGTGGTATCTGATGTGGGAAGAGAGAACCTTGATCTCTTTTCTTTTTCCAGTACTCAAATCTTCAGCATTCCCTTTTGTTAAAACCTTTCAGTTTTAGAGAATCCCAGTGTTCTGATCTATCCTTTTTTGTTAGCATACTGGGCTCTTTAGAAGAACTATGGTATGAAACAGGAGAATTTACAAGTTGAGAGTTTCAATCGTTCCTCACTTCCAAAGGAATAACTCATCAGACTTCCATTCCTCATACTCCTCAGCAGAATGGAAGAGCTGAGAGATTCAATTGTACAATATTGGAGAAAGCAGAGGCAATGCGCCATCATGCCTGTCTGCCCAAATCATTTTGGCAAGATGCTGTGGAAACAGCTGTCCACATCTATAACAGGCAACCCAAGCATCGTCATGATTGGAAAACTCCTATTGAAATATTCAAAGGAGATGGAAAGAAACCAGATGCTTCTTACTTCCATGTCTTTGGCTGTAAAGCCTATATCTTTATTCCTCCTGAACAAAGGCCTGACAAATTGTCACCCAAGTCTGAGGAAATGATGTTTATAGGATATGAGCCCAATATAAAAGGGTGGTATTTTTGGTCAAATTCCAAACATCAAGTCATTGTATCAACAAATGCCACTTTTGATGAAGAAAGATTTCTGCGATGTTCCAAAAGTCAAGATGATGGACCTATCCCTATTCCAATGATGGACGATCATCAATCTGATCAAGAATCAGAGCTGCCTAGAGCAAGACCACCAGATCGATACAAATACTTCTGGGTTCCTTTCAAACCTGGAGGAGCTCCACCTCCACAACCTCCTAATCCTGATGATTATCAAGGATTCAATTGGTTAGATAATGGAGATGATGATGGAGACAATCCAGACCAACCAAATTATCCACCTTCTAGAAGAAGTTCTTGTCCTTCTAGAAGAGAATCACCCAAACAGGAGAATATCAGAGAAGATTTAGAACGAGAGTTCTTTTCTCCAGAACAGTCTCCATTGGAACACCATTTAACTCCACATGACCAGGAATTAAATGCCAAGGACCTGAATCAGGTCTTAAATCATCAACAGATGATAGACACCAACACAAACAATATCTTGTATCAGATTCTTCTCCTACTCCTCCCACACCGCCATTACCAGTGTGGAGAATTCCAGATTCCATATGTAGAAACTGGTATGCTCCCAGACAAAGGGAAGACAAATCATTGGTAGAGTTTCGAGCTAGACCTTGTCACTATCACCCAATGAGAGAGGAACAAACTAATGTTCATGAACTACTGGAACAAAGACAGGAAAGAAGATCACAAAGAGTTCCTAAACCTAGATTCATTCCTAATAATATACATGGGGAAAGACATCCAGTGCAGATTGAATCTGAAATACTACAAGATCTTGATCCGATTCAAATTTAATACAGGGGATGTAGCCAAATATCTCAGCAAATATTGTAGCTCACCAGGGCATATCCTAGAGAGGTAATATGTAATACAGGTGATGTTGCCAAATATCTTGGCAGAAATTTCAGCCCTCTGGGGGTATAATATGGAGAGGTAAGATTTAATACCAGTGATGTAGCCAGATATCTCAGCAAATGTTCTGACTCACTGGGGCACATCCTGGAGAGGTAAGATTTAATACAGGGGATGTAGTCTTATATCTTGGCAGATATTTCAGCCCTCTGAGGGTATATCATGCAGAGCTAAGATTTAATACAGGTAATGTAGCAAAATATCTCAG
Organism: Phylloporus gajari; assembly: GCA_038090615.1. Lineage (NCBI taxonomy): Eukaryota > Fungi > Basidiomycota > Agaricomycetes > Boletales > Boletaceae > Phylloporus > Phylloporus gajari. The sequence goes on along the minus strand of JBBPMY010000057.1, from coordinate 36,617 downwards.
CTGATGTTTTAACTCACTGGGGAAAACCTTGGAGAGGTTAAACTTAATACAGGTGATGTAGCCTAATATCTTGGTGGTTATTTCAGCCCTCCAAGGGTACAATATGCAGAGATAAGATTTAATACAGGTGATGTTGCCTAATATCTTGGCGGTTATTTTGGCCCACTGGGAGTATAATATGGAGAGGTAAGATTTAATACAGAGGATGTAGCAACATATCTCAGTAAATATTCTGACTCACTGAGACATATCCTGAAGAGGTAAGATTTAATACAGGTGATGTAGCCTAATATCTCAGAGGGTATTGCAGCCTTCTGAGTGTATAATATGGAGACACAATATTTAATACAGGTGATGTAGCCAAATATCTCAGTGGATGTTTTGACTCACTGGGCCATATTCTGGAGAGGTAAGATTTAATAGAGGTGAAGTAGCCTAATATCTTGGTGGTTATTTTGGCCCTCTGGGAGTGTAATATAGAGAGGAAAGATTTAATACAGGGGATGTAGCCAAATATCTTGGGAAATATTCTGACTCACTGGGGCATATTCTAGAGAGGTAAGATGTAATACAGGTAATGTAAGCAACTATCTCAGCAGATATCTTGGCCCTCTGGGGGTATATCTCAGAGAGGTAAGATTGAATACAGGTGATGTAGTCAAATATCTTGGTGGATGTTTTGACTCACTGGGGTATATCCTAGGGAGGTCGGACATAATACAGGTGATGTAGGCAACTATCTCAGCAGGTATTTCGGCCCTCTGGGGGTATAATATGGAGAGGTAAGATTTAATACAGGGGGTATAGCCAAATATCTTGGCAGATGTTTTGACTCACTGGAGGATATCCTGGAGGGGTAAGACTTAATATTGGTGATGTAAGAAAATATCTTAGCAGGTATTTCAGCCTTCTAGGGGTATATCTTGGAGAGGTAAGATTTAATACAGGGAATGTAGCCCAATATCTCAGCAGATGTTTTGACTCACCAGGGCATATCCTGGAGAGGTAATATGTAATACAGGTGATGTTGCTGAATATCTCAGCAAGTATTTTGGCCCTCTGGGAGGTATAATATGGAGAGGCAAGGCTTAATACAGGTGATGTAGCCTAATATCCTGGCAGGTATTTTGGCCCTCTGGGAGTATAATATGGAGAGCTAAGATTTAATACAGGTGATGCAGCTACATATCTTGGCAGATGTTTTGACTCACTGGGGGATATTCAGGAGAGGGAAGATTTAATACAGGTGATGCAGGCAAATATCTTGGTGAGTATTTCAGCCCTCTGGGGGTGTATCATGGAGAGGTAAGATTTAATACAGGGAATGTAGTCAAATATCATGGTGGATGTTTTGACACACTGGGACATATTGTGATGAGGTAAGCTATAATATAGATGATGTTGCTGAATATCTTGGAGCATATTTTGGCTCACCAGGGGTATACATCCTAGAAGGTCAGATTTAATACAGGTGCAGTAGCTGAATATCTCCTCAGACATGTCAGCTCACTGGGAGTGTACTTTGGAAAGATCTGAGTTGATACAGGTGATGTGACCAAATATCTCGACAGACATCTAGGCTTACTCAAGGCATATCCTGGAGAGGTAAGATTGAATACAGGTTATGTAGCCAAATATCTTGGCAGATAATTGGGCCCTCCAGGATATATACTAGAGAGGTAAAATTTAATACAGGTGATGCAGCCAAATCATTTGGCATATATTTTGGCTCTTTGAGGATATATCCTGGAGTGATCAGATTGAATTCAGTGATGTAGTCATATGTCTTGGCAGATATTCTGGCCTATTGGAGGTATATCCTGGAGACGTAAGACTTAACACAAGTGGTGTAGGCAAATACATCAGCAGATATTTCAGCTCACTAGAGGCACATCCTGGAGAGATACAATTTGAGACAGGTCGTGTTATCCACTACAATGGCAGATATTTGGGCCCACTATGGGATAACCCTGCAGAGGTAAGATTTAATTCAGATGATGTAGCTGAATATCTCAGCTGGTATTTCAGCTTACTGATGGCATATCTTGCAGAGGGAACACTTAATTCTGGTGAGGTAGCCTAATATTATGGGGAACACTTCTGCTATCTGGTGGTATATCGTGAAGAGGTATGATTTTATACAGGTGATCAAGCTGAACATATCAGCAGGGATGTGGGCTCATTGGGGGTATACCCTGGAGAGGTTAGATTTGATACAGGTGATGTGACCACATACCTTGGTGGAAATGTGGCCTCACATGGGGCATATCCTGGAGAGGTAAAATTTAATTCCTGTGATGTAGCCCAATCTTTTGGCAGGTTATTGATACCCCTGGGGAATGTCCTGGACAGATACAATTTAATACAACTGATATAGCCAAATACTCTGGCAGATATTTTAGCTCTCTGAGAGTAAATCCTGAAAAGGTAAGATTTAATTCTAGCAATGTAGCCAAATATTTCGGTGAATATTTGTTCTCACTGAGAGTACATCCTCAAGAGGTAAGATCTGATTCCACTGATGTAGCAAAATGTCTTGGCAGATATTTTGGCTCACTGGGGGTATATTCAGGAGAGGTAAAATTTAATACAGATGATGCAGCCAAATATCTTGGCAGATATGTCTGTTTACTAGGGGCATATCCTGGAGAGATAAATTTTGATACAGGTCATGTAACTGAGTATCTCGTCAGATATTTGGGCCTACTGGAGGAATAGCCCAGAAGTGATACAATTTAATACATGTAATGTAGCTTAATATTTTGACAGATATTTTGCCCCTCTAGGGGTATATCCTGGTGAGATCAGATTCAATACAAGTGATGCAGCCAAATAATTTGTTAGGTGCATAGGCTCACTGGGGTTGTGCCCTGGAAAGGTTGGATTTGAGACTGGTGATGTGACTTAATATCTTGGCAGACATGTGGGCTTACTTGGGGTATATCCTGAAGCGGTTATATTTAATACAGGTGATGTAGCTGAATATCTTGGCAAATAATTGGGCCCTCTGAGGAATATCCTGGAGAGGTAAGATTCAAAACATGTGATGTAGCCAAATACCCTGGTGGATATTTCAGCTCTCTGAAGGTATATCCTGGAGAGCTAAAATTTAATATAGGCAATGTAACCAAATATCCCAGAGGATATTTTGGCTCATGATGGGTATATCTTGGAGAGGGTAGATTTAATACAGGGGATGTAGTTAAATATCTCAGTGGATATTCTTGCTCACTAGAGCCATATTCTGAAGGGGCACAATTTGATAGGGGTGATGTAACGAATATCTTGGCAGATATTTGTGCCTACTGGGAGTTATGCCAAAGTGGTAAGATCTAGTACCAGCTATGGAGCCACATGTTGTGGCAGATATTTTGGCTCATTGGGGGCATATCATGGATTAGTATGATTTAACAGAGGTGATGTAACTGATATCTCAGCAGATAATTTGGGCTATGGAAGGATATCCTGGAGAGGTATGATTTAATGCAGGTAATGTAGCTGAATATTTCACCAGACATTTTGGCCCTCTGGGGGTATATCCTAGAGGGGTAAGATTTATTGCAGGTAATGTAGCTGAATATCTTGGCAAATATTTTGGCTTACTGAGGGTATATCCTGAAGAGGTGAGATTTAATACAAGTGATGTAACCAAATATCTTGGCAGATCTTTGGGCCCTCTGGGGGATACCCCTGGTGAAGAAACATTTAATACAGGTGATATAGCTGAATATTTTGGAGGATATTTCGGCCCTCTGGGGGTATATATCCTGGAGAGGTGAGATTTAATACACTGGGTAATGTAGACAAATATCTTGGCAGATATTTTGGCTCACTTGGGGCATATCCTGAGGAGATAAGATCTAATAGATGTGATGTTACTGAATATCTTGGAGGATATTTCACCTCATTGAGGTATATCCTGGAGAGGTAAGATTTAATACAGGTGATGTAGCCAAATATCTCAGCAGATATTTGGGCCCACTGGGAGATATCCTGGAGTGGCACAAATTAATACAGGTCAAGTAGCCAAATATTTCTGCAGATATTTAGGCTCTCCAGAGGTGTGCCCTAGAAAGGTAAGATTTAATACGAGATATGAATTCAAGTATATCAGCAAATATTTCTCATTTTGAGGGCTGTATCTCTGAGGGGTAACATTTGATACAGATGATGGGGAGAAGTATGCTGGTGAATATCTCAGTCTTGTGGGTGCATATTTCGGAGAAATTAAATTTAATGCAGGAGATGTAGACAAGTATGTCATCAAATATATTGGTCTAGTGGGGGTATCTCCTGGAATGGTAATATTTGATATAGGACATGAGCCCAAATATATCAGCAAATATCTCTGATTTCCAGGGGTGTATTTCAGAGAGGTAATGTTTAGTTCAGGTGACATAGGGAAGTATGTCGGTGAATATCTCAGTCTTGTGGGGATATATTCTGGAAAAGTATTATTTAAGACAAAAGATATAGACTAGTATGTTGCCAAATATTTTGGTCTTTTGGAGGTATATTCTGGAGAGATAAGATTTAATAAAGACAATGCACCCCCATTTATCGGCAAATATCTCTGATTCTCAGGGATGTCTCAGAGAGGCAAGATTCAATACAGGAGATGCAGGGAGGTATGTCAGCAAATATCTCAGTCTAGTACATCAGCTAGATTGCAAAAGTTCTGATGTTGCTAGACTCACTGGATGTACTTTCACTGATATGATCACCTACATCTCCTGTGGAGTGTATATAGAAGAGGTAATATTTATCACAGGAGATGTAGGTGATCATATCAGTGAATCTATTGTTCCTATGAGTGCTTCTCTCAGAGAGGTAATATTTAATACTGAAGATATAGGCGAGTATGTCAGTAAAATCTCCAGCCATGTACACCAGTATCCAGAGAGGTCTGACTGAATGCAAGAGATGTAGGAGAGAATATTCAACACTGGAGATGTAGGGAAGTATGTTGGCAATGTTGGCAATATCTTCACCTTTTACAAGTTTAGGTAAGATTTAATACAGGAGATGTCAGTAAGTATCTCTGTGATTTTGGCGAGTCTCTTGGACCGTGAGGTTTATTCAAGAGAGGTAAGATTTAATACTGATGATGTACGTATGTTGCAATGTTAGCAAGTGTCAAGATATGCAAATCTTCTCAGGAATGATGGGTGATTTTTGTCAAGCTATATAGACAATTATGCTAAGATATTTCAGCATCTTATCCACATGTCCATTTCCAGACCACCTATTTTATTCATCGTATTCTCTTCATTGTTCAGTGGTCATGGACATAAATTTGTCAGTAAACATATTACCAATAGGGTGTGTTCTATGGGCTCTACTCTCAATACTTATATTTTGCTCATTGGCCAATTCATGCAAAATGTACATTTGTGTGAATTCTATCAGCAAAAATCTCATTTCATGTATTTGGCTCACTTAATTTTGTTTATGAAAATACCCACAACCACCCTCAAACAAATAGTCTATATGTTGTACACTGCCTCTGGAAATGTGAGCATTTAAATTTCCGGCCCAATTACAGATATTTTCATCTACGTCTTTTTTTTTCTATTTGTTTTGACCAATATTTTTCTAACCAATGTTAATTACTAGTGTATCAATCTCTGGGCCAAGCTGTCTATCACGTATACCATGCACTTGCTTCACTTTGCAATATTTAGGTTACATTTTCTAAGCCCATCTGTTCATATTGTCATTGTATATTCTGGCCTAAGTAAGCTTACTTCTCCATTGGTTCCTAGCTCACCCCTTGATATATCATTTTATTCTACAGCTGGTCTATTTTCATATTGCTGGTTCACTTGGCCAAGCTTTTATTTGATGACTGACTATTTGACCAATATGTCCAGCTTTTCTTAATTTATTTTTTCACTTTGTATTTTTTTCCATGGTCCATGATTTATGTAACCCTGCTGGATATCACAACATGGCAACTATCTGTTAGCTTTTCCAATTGTTTGCTCTCTCAATAATCAGCCCTTTTGTATCGGTGAATCTCCAACTAATCGGCTGTTTATTTTGGTCGGTAAATGTTGTTCTTGGTTTATTAGGAGAATTGTCATTCATTAGGTTGTCCTCTCAATTCCTGTCAGTAGATGTGCCCTCAGCCACCTATGTTCAATTACTTAGTATCCAATCAGCCCATTGGTTGAATTCTGTATTTTGTATATTGGCTCCACTGTGCATACATCACACTCTTCAATACTTCATCCCTCCTTACCGATATGTACATTTTGGCCAGCACAAGCCCATAATTACCCATCTAACTTGGCCCATTCATACTTATTTCCCCAGCAACTCAGCTGGTCCATTATTCATTTCATTGTCTAATTACCATTTATACCTAGTTTTATTCTATGAATTACCAGATCTGCTTTATACAGCCCATCCATCCCTCTTGCTTATCTCTTGCCCCATTCATACCAATCAGTGATTTACCAACGGCCTACAGTCTGCTGGCCATCCCATACAGCCCAATTTTCACTTTGGCTTGCCATGACATATGGTGTCATTTGACTGTAGTATGTGGTTTCTGAGTGTGGCCATGGCTGTGCAAGGGACTTCTGAGTCGTGTGCTCATTGGCTGCTTCCCTCAGGTAAGTTGATAGTCCTTATTTTCTCAGCAACTTGCAGTTGCCAGCGCACAAGGCTGAGCTTCTGACTAATGATGATTAGCCATTTGTTGGACTTGATGATTGCTAGTACAGTAGTGTAGTCGTCCAGCAGTGTCATGTATTGAGCTTTTCATGTGGCCTGAATCAACTTCTTGCAGTAGTCCTGCCAGCTGTATCCATTGAGACTTGAGACTTCAAGTCTCATGCCATCCTCAAGTTCAACTTCATAAGTGGGCATTTTGAGTCTTGGACTTGGTAAGCAAATAAGAGTCCTATTGAGCACAGACAGGGCTCATAACCTATTGAAATAGAATACTCTGTAGGAACTCAGTAAACACTAAAGAACCTACAGTAGGAAAGAAACTGTAATGTGTATGCTCTAAGCTTATGTAATAACTACCATAAATGGAATATAAACTCAAACATCCACCATCTCCAGCATTGATCTGGCTGTCTCTGAAAAGGGATTCAAGGTTGCCTAGGGTGAAGTTGACATCATGTTCACTTTCTTGAAACAACTGAGCAGCAGCAATCAACAAGAGAGGCTCCAAAGGGCAAGTCAAATAGCTCCATGCCTGGTCCTCAGTCCAACCAAAGACTGAATGTGGAGCTAGTCTTGTTACAAATGTGCAATGCCTATGAGTATGAGCACTATACATGCACTATTATATCTTGAGAGAGAATCAAGGTAAAGCAGTTTCTCTCCCAAGATATGATAGTGCATGTATAGTTAGTGATCAAAAGTCCAGTCACATAACCTTCCCATAACTGTAATCTAACTGAACCGTAACTGATCGTAACTGATGATCAGTTATGGTTAAAGTTATGGCTGATCTGGAAAAATCTGTAACCACAAAAAACCGGTCATAACTGGTCAGTAACCGGTTACAGGAGGTGCATAGCCATCTCCCCTATCTCCCCTATGTTTTTTGGGATTTTCTAGTATTTTTTCTGATTTTATAGCCCTACATTTACTCTTAGTACATTTTTAGGTCTCATGAACTGATGTGTCATTTTAAATTAATCATATCTCAGTCATTTCCGAGTCAAATCTTTCGATTAGAGGGTCAATAGATAGCTATCGATCTGTGGAATATTCCATGCTACTATGACAAAGCAGGATTCCCACGGGAATAACCGGTTTTTCAAAAACCGGTCATAACTGGTCATGTAACTGGTCGTAAGTCATCAGTAAATTTACATCAATCTTATTTTGGCTTATTTGCAGCTTAAATTGTCTTGCGTGCTAAGTGATTTGGCAAAGACAGCAAAGCCAAAAAGACAAGTTAGGCAAAGCATACATGTAATCTTATTCTGCTTGCTGTCTTAATGAACCTGTACAACTTATGAAAGAATGAAAAAAGTAGCATTAGCTAGTTAGATACAGAAGTCAATTAAGTACTACTCTGAGAAAATGACCTGCCCAATGTGAAAAAAAAGTCATTCTCTCATCGTGCTAGTGGCAAAGGTTGTGGCATCCTGCTTCACTGTTCAGTGCAATCTGCCCAACTTGAGGTCCATTTGGCACATACTGATTGAGTTGCTGTTCTGGCCAGTCACGAGCACATTCTGATGCATTTGGGATTTGCTGATGCCCCCCAGTTCCCGTGACGCATGTGCATCAACACTGGAGCACTCATGTCCTGAACGATCTTTCATCAACAGCTGCTCCGTGAATGCCAACCAACAATACCTCAATACCAAAACAGTGATCTCATACAATAAGAACCAGAAATGGGCACGATGTAGGACATGTTAACGTCTCACCATTGCTCTCTGTGGAGTCTAGATGGAGGGAGAGAGGAGGGGTCATAAAGTGAGCGGTGATCAGTCACATATTTTGGACATGAATTGTATAAATTAGGACATAATAAACAATGTGCAATGCAGTCCACTTCAAGTACATGCTGAGAGACTAACTAATCCAGTAAGAAGACATGGGAGGATGGAGATATTGCAAGTGTACTGGCTCGCACAAGGCATATAACCCCAATTACAAGGTTGTTTACCTACAAGCAGAATTGGAATGGGACATGAAGAGGACAGAGGATGATGGGAATGCAAGATGGACATACGAGCAACTCGAGACAAGCACACCACTCATAGGAGCAGCATGACCAGGAGGCTCAAACAATACTGCAGTCTTGTGTCAGTGTCTTGTTGGATTTTCCGTCAACCAAAACCAGGCAGTCCAACATTTCAGAATCTCCAGCTCTGAATTATCCAGGCAACAGCTAACCATAGGTCAACTATTGAACAAGGAAGTAGAGGGTCATGGCACAGCCGAATTGTCTGCAAGATGCCAGAAGAGGTGAGCAGCTGACCTGAGGGATGTGCAAGGAAGGGTAAGAGGTAGAAGTAGAAGTGTCATAAGAATGTGGAATAAAAGAATGTGTGATGCCAAGTGTCCGTTGATAGTGTGATGCGACCTCCAACCAGGCATGTATTCCAGTCATACAAGTCATCTCTGCAATAATAGTCTATGAAAGATAATGTAACCGACAACACAGGCATTTTTGAGGTTCATGAATGTGAGGCCAGCAATCAGAAAGAAGACCCATTGTTGTGACACTGCAATGATTGCAGCAGCAGTGGCAGCATGTCTCTGCTTGGCAGTGCCAAGCATCAACACCTCATTGACACTAGAAAGGGAATAAGCTGGGGAAGTAAGATGTGATGCAGGGATACACACATGTGGAGTCATTGAACCTCATTTTCAGCTTATTGGAGCATCATTTGACATTGTTGTGTGGTCAATTCTATGTACTTGTTGTGAGTAGTGGTGTGGTCAAGGAGAGAAATCTTGCTCGACTTCTGGTTGGAAACAGGGAGGGCATCCTTGAACCTATGGTAGCCATCATGAAGCTCATTGCAACATCTCTGCTGAGACTCAATGCACTGACAATGGATCATCTTGTGGTGAATATTGGCAGTGTCCCTGTTGTGATTGTAGGCTGGAAGTCATCATTGTCTTCATTGGAATCTTCGTTGTATGATTTGCATTGTGGCATCTTGGCTGTCAAGCATGTTGTGGGTGCAGTGATGGGGTTGAAGTGATGAGAGTGGAAAACAGAAGCATGAGGTACACTGTGGACTGACGAGTGGGAGTGCATGCCAGAAGTAAGACCATCAGAAGAAAGCTTGCCACCGCAGAGGTTGTAGATGGTAGGGGAGAGATGGCGTTATCAGGAGGGGTGTGGGGACGACCAGCAGAAGTGGTGGTGTAGTTTGCAGAGGGGGTGTACAAGTAATCTGCAATGGTATTGGTCAGGTTAAGAGTGTCAAAGTTAAGATACAGAGATGAGGAAGTACAATGGCGAAGTCTTTGTTGAGAGGACTTACTTGAGGAGGATGAGATAGAAGTGGATCCCCACCTGTTTCTGTCGCTGGTGAGGAAGAGGCCATGCTCAGTCAAAGTGATGATGGCAGATAAGATAGCAGGTTGTGGTGGTCAAGGATGTTGAGTCAGCCATTTGTTTTCTGTATATGTTGCCAATGCTTTGCAGTGTCACATGACATGATCACATGTTGGACCTGTTATCTGAACAACACATAACCTTGCAAGCAAGGTAATTCCACTCATCTTATGCTCTTGCACAACATATGAAACGAAAAGGAAAAAATGGCATTAGCAGTACAAGCCTGTTAGGTACAAAAGCTGATTACTAATGATATGAGTGATCCAGAAAGAAACAGACAAATGACCAATTTGACAGTGAAAACTGAGTGAAACAGAAAAAAAAAAGAGAAAAGAAAAGGTTTCGAAGTGGAACACTCCAAACGGTTGAGGAAATGAGCTAAGTGGGAATACTCACTTAGTGTTAGGAGACTTGAGGTGGTAATCAAGAATAGGGTAGTGCTTAGTGTGGATACCAAGCAATACAAGAGAATAGAGATGGAGATTCTGTTAGAGGAGCGACTAGGTGGGAGCTCCTCCTTATATACAGTACATTGTGTTTGTATCTGTATGGTTGTTCTAAATACATAGAACAATAACAGCCAATGGCAAAAGACTCTCTTATCATACTATTAGTAATAGTCAATAGCAAAACATGAGCAGTGTCATATAGAAAACGTAATGATCTGTTAAGATAGGATCATGTGTAATCATGCTTACTAGAATGATAAGATAGATAAGAAGATAAGCATGATCTAGCATCTAATCAATGTTGATTAATGATGATATAATCATCATTCTCAACAAAAGGCACTGGCACACCATAAATGGAGAAACACAAGTACAACATATGCACAAATTGTCCAAGCAGCAATTAAAAAAGTGGAGGAGCAGGGAGACAAATCTAGAAAATTGGTCAGCACTGATCAGATCTGTAGCAGATCACTCACCATCAATGGAAGGCAAAAAGATCATTGAAATCATCATTAGCAGAGAGGTCAGCTGATCCTGAGGCCATCTGGGTAGCCTTAACAAATGGACGAGTTTCACTCACAACCATATCAAACTGGGCATTGGAAAGTTCACATATTGGCTCTAGGTAGTGACAGGTGGTTGCACCCCAAATATTCTCATTGAATTCAAACTGACTTCCTTTGGGGATGTCTGATGTCCACATATCCAACAATTTCAAAGGCTGAAATGTTATGTTGCCATTGGCAACCAATGTGAATATGTGGGCAAGCTGTTGAATGGCAGGAAGTCATAAGTTTCTAATCCAAGGAGAAAGGAAAGGAAGTCTACCACTGCACAGGCCAAATCAAGTGCACCTCAAGCTCCATGTCTATTGAAGCCTAAGAGCAAGCTGGCGACTTTGACATAGCCCTGGATATAATTATAATGATGAGCAAATGTCTGAAGAAGGAATGGGGCCCTCCAAAGTCCCAACCACGCCTGATTAAAACAAGTCATTAATGATTCTAACATGAACTGAAAACAAGAACAACTCACTTTGTTGTTGACTCCCTTGTTGCTACTGAATAGAAACCTGTTCTTGGTGAGCATGGCTTTTGAAAAAACTTTCTGTTTCTCCTCATCTGCAAACTTAGGGTTACCTGCAAAGAAAGTCATGATGACTGTGATGGCAGCACCAGCAAATCCACCTTGCCAGTTGTTCAGTGATTGTTTCGACTTTCATTGCTGTGTCAGACAGTGCTAATTAAATGTAGGCAGACTTACAATACAGTAAACTGCACCCCTGATGTCAACAGTGTGTTTGATGGAGTTCCCATACATAATGTCCCATGTCTTCTGTAGCGCAGCCTGGAGGTCATCGTCCAGGATGCTCCACACATTCGCGTAAATGCTGGTCAGGTCGGCCAATATTGAGATAAAGACACACCACCACACATTGCTGTTTGTCACACTAGCTGGAAGGTCACTAATGATATATTTGTGGTTTGCACCACTGCCCTGGCGCTGTGACATTGACATTCGTGAGCATTTGGAGGGCAGAGGGACAGAAGAGAGCTATAAGTACATGGTGGGAATCAGTATTGTTTTGGGTTACTGTGATTGAACAGACTGTAGTTTCACAAATGGAGATCTCATTGTTTGTGGTCTTGACTTCATGCTGAAGACCTCCATCTTCATCCAGTTCAGAATCACTTACAATATCAATCTGTATGCAAGACACATATCAGTTAAGAGTATGGAGAATGTTCTGGAAACATACCAATGTATGCTTGTGACATGATCAGGGTTGAGAAGATGGGGGGGGTTGTAAGTCCTCTTCGTCACCATTGATATATGAGATGGATGTAGGATTCAAGCTACAGTTCAGGCTGGGAGTGCTGTGGAGTGGGGCTGCATGGATATCAGAGTTGGTGCTCACTGGTGTCCCCCTTGGGACATTGCAGGAGTTTGTAGTACTGGAGATGGACCAACTGTGTCAAGAGCCTCAGCCATGCCCTCACAAATGTTGAGCCATGACTGTGTGAACTGGTTTCGATGATGTGATGTGGTAAACCCAGTCCTGGATGTTGCCAATACCACTGATGTCATCTTTGAGACTTTGTCGATACAAGTCATTGAGGAAATCCCAGTAAAAAGCATGGTTTCAGTAAGTAGAAGCATTGGACAAGTTGGAATGAAAGAAGACACTCACACTGCATTAGTAGCAGCTGCCTGCTTCCATTTCTGTCCAGCAACACTCCCAGGGTCCTGATTGCCAATTTGATTATCTACAAACATTAGATATTAGATCAACATGGTTAGTGTGTTGCTTCAATAATGGAGGATGTGTAATGCACTTACCTGGCTTGTCATGGCTATTTTCTAGAATGATGAATTAGATTGTTTCATGTATGATATAAGGTTTGTGATCAGTACTTACCCAGCATCTCATCAGGCAGCTGGCTACCATCTAGATAGTTAACAATCATTGATTAGTAAATATCTCTGACAGTGGCACATGAACTTACATAGCAAGTAATCCGGCAGCTGACTGCCATCTTCCATGAGTTTGTCTTTGAAACTAGGCCTGTTGGTGCTTCCATCTTCTTCTAACTGCTGCATTTCCATGTCATGTTGAGCAGCTCCCATCAGGTTGCCTTCAGCCTCTGGTGAGGCTCCTCTAACTGGTAAGGATGTCTTGTGGACGACACATGGCCATGGCCTTGGTTGCAGAGGGTGAGTATGAGCATGTTCTTCGCATTGCACTGACTGGTCCATTATGCCTGCAATCCGGTTCATCCCCCATTCTTGTGTAGCTTGCTGCTTGAGATGCTTCTGTGTGGCATGTTCATCATCTGCCTGTTTCTGCTCTGAGGTGCATCTTTTTTGAATGCCTTCCAGTAGGATGAGACCAGGTCGCTGGTTGGCATTTTTAGCACAAGTGGCAGGGCAAGACATTCTAACGGTGAGGAGTGAGGATGTGGGATGCAGGAACAATGAGGGAAAATGTGTTGAAAATGTGTATGTAAACTATTGTGCTTACCGCCTCATCTAGAGCAATCCTAACAAACTCACACACCTGTGCTGCCTTATGCCATCCCACCAGGACCCTGTTCTGCAGGTCCTCATGCCTGATCACCACATTTCCAATCTTCACCTGCGGTTAAAATCCCCACCAACCCGCCTGCTCCCTGTTCTGCAAGGAGATACAATCTGTCATGTCATCCTGGTGAGCTTTTTGTTACAACTCACCTTGATCTGTGGGTGGGCTACCCTTCGTTTTCTTCCGATTGTACTCATTTTGTTGTTCTTTTTCCTCTATTGGATGTATGTCATCTCATGACCCATCTCGTGACCAAGGACAGCTTTTTCTTTTCTCAATGACCTAGATACTCTGACTCATCCCTCGTCATCGCATCTATCCTCCATAGCCTTTGTGTTTCATCTTCATCACCGATACTGTGGAATCCCCTTACTGCGGATTCCTGTGTTCACTGCGGACTATGCTTTACTGTACTGATGGATGCCTAAGGAGTTCTCTTTCTACTCTTTGTTTCCTACCTCAAGGGTATATAAAGCCATCAGTAGTGTACTTGTATTCCTTAAGCTAGATCTCCTCAATCTTACCAGATTTGTGGACCTTGTCATCTCAGTTTGTCTGATTTGATTTCTTGCTTCACTTGAACTCTCGAACTTGCTGTTCTTTGAGGCTACGACTTGGACCTACCCGGTACAAGCGTAACACTTTTACTGCCTATAGAATCCCATGTCCATACACTAACTGTTGCAAGTGGTTTAAAATGCCAATAGGGCTGAAGCACCACCAATTGTCAATACACAGGTTCACTTTCGACAACTCCTCCCCAAATCCGTCTGCTCACTCGGTTCCAACCTGACCAGCAATTCAACCAGCACCCAGTGTTCTCCATGACTACCACAACAAGCTCACAGGCAAGTCACATAACTGGTACAAGCTCCAACTAATTATGTTTAAGGCCAAACATATGATGCAAGTGGAAATGAAATCGATCCTCATTTGCCTGCACCCCCTCCTCCCAAAAAGAGCCTGGATGACTGGGGTCCCTATAGAGACTGTCTCTGGTTTCTTACTGCTGAACTTGCCTTCAAACGAGCCAAGCTTTTGGTGGGTAACATCAACAAACTTTGTGAGCTTTGGGGTCACTCTCTAGCTGACAATCCTACAGGAAATCGCCCACCATATGTTGACCACAACAAACTTTATGCTACCATTGATGTAACACCACTGGGCAACATCCCATGGACTAAGTTTAAGTTATGGTATAATGGAGAACACCCACCAGGAACCGTCCCATCTTGGATGACCAAGACATACAACTTTTTTTATTGTTCTCCTCATCGTCTGGTGCAGGATCTACTATCAAACCCCAAATTCAATGGTTATACTGACTATGTCCCTTACCAGGACTTCTCATTCACTGACAAGAGTCATTGGTATGAAAATCTTATGTCAGAGGACTGGGCTTGGACACAGGCAGTAGGTCGTCAATCCTATAATTTATTCAACATCTGATGTCTACACAGGATGATATTTCATGGGATGAGCACACACATGGGACGACCTTCATTACTGTTATCTTGGGAAGCGACAAGACCACCGTCACTGTAAGATGAGGCCACTAGCATAGATGATGAATCACTTGGACTAGCTCACTTGGATGTCAAGCTTGCTCAGACACCAGGTAAGCTTAGCATTGTTTTGTTTGCACATAACCATTCAGCCTACTCATCACAATCATAAGCCCATCATCATGCAAAGACAATCGCAGGCCTTTCTATCAAACTCAGCATTCCAGACCTGTCCATCCTCATTGGACAGTTTCTATCACAGCAACTCAATGATGACTCACTATTTTCATCTGCCAACCATTGCACTCAACTCCTGGATCCCACTAAGGTTAAGGTTTTTCATTTGGCCACAGTCACCTTCATGGCTTCAAGCGATCCAAGTGGAGTGAATGGCCTCCACCAAGAACAGATCTGCACCAACCCATCTTGGTGTGGCGCACCACAATATGATTGCGTGCTTGTCAACACAGACGCTTCGTCTGAAGGCATGCTCAGCATGGAAGTTGCATAGGTGCTGTGCTTTTTTCGTTTGCTTACACGAATGCTAAGATATATTGTTGTGCATTTATATATTGGTTTGGACATATTGCTGATGAGCTGGATGAGCTGACAGGAATGTGGATGGTTTCCCCCTCCTTCCTTGAGGATGGGGAGAAAGACCTGGCTGTAATTCCTGTCGAGAGCATTGTCCACAACATCCATCTCTTACCAATTTTTGATGACAAGTACGTTCCTGATCATGTAACCCATGATAACTCATTAGATTTGTACTGCAGTTTTTACATTGACTGTTTTTCGGATCACCATACATTTGACCTTGTTTCTTAATGTATTTGTTTAATCACTTCTCACTGCTCCTTTCAACTGCTCATCCATGACCACTCAATGATTCCCTTCCTCTTCACTTTTGTATTCTTTTGTGCAATTACTAAGGACAACAACACCAGCTCTTTGTCGCTTCCATGTAAGTCATCCCAAGCTCATCTGGGCATTCACTAACTCAAATAATCAGGCCCTTTGCAATCCAGTTTTTTTTTATCGAAGAGTACTCATACACCCCCTCTGCAAACTACACCACCACTTCTTCTGGTTGTCCCTACACCCCTCCTGATAACGGCGTCTCTCCCTGTACTGTCTACAACCTCAGTGGTGGTGAGCTTTCTTCTGATGGTCTTCTGGCACACACTCCTGCTCATCAGTCCATGGCATCCCTCACACTTCTGTTCCTCACTCACATCATTTCAACCCCATCACTGCACCCACAACACACTCGGCAGCCAAGACACTACAACATGGGTCATGCAATGAAGACTCCAATGAAGATGATGACAACTTCCAGCCTGCGATCACAACAGGGACACCACCGATGTTCACCACAAGATGATCTGTCATCAGTGCATCTAGTCTGAGCAGAGATGTCATGACGAGCTTTGCAATGGCTACCACAGGCTCAAGAATGCCCTCCCCGTCTCCAACCAGAAATTGAGGAAGGTTTCTCTCCTCAACTGCACCACTACTCATGTCAAGTACCTCAAGATGACCACACAACAACTTCAAATGAGGCTCCAACAAGTTGAAAACAAGCTTCAACAATTCCACACATGCATATCCCCACATCCTGTCTGCTACCCCCACTCACTTCCTATCCAGTATCAATGAGGCATTGATGCTTGGCACTGCCAAGCAGAGACATGCTGCTACTGCCACTGGACTCACCGCAGTATCCCCATGTTGTTGGTTACATTATCTTTCATGGACTATCATTGCAGAGATGACTCACACAACTGGTTGTGGGTCACACATTCACAAACCTCAAAAATGCCCTGTATTGTTGGTTACATTATCTTTCATGGACTATTATTGCAGAGATGACTCGCACAACTGGAATACCTGCCTGGTTACAGGTCCACAAGATCCCCATCCACCTCTTCACCAGCCTCAAATTTCGACTCATACACTTTAAGTCTTGTCTGGAGCTCCTCCAACTTGAGCTCCTGCCTCAGCTCTCTATAGTCCTCTTCCTCATCATTTTCGTACTCACTATTTCTGACTTCCTTTTTTTTGGCAGTTCAAAAATGCGAATAAGTGTTTTTGCAACTAAATTGACAACATGCAAGAAACAATGTGTTCATGCGTTGTCCCCTGCAAAGTGTGTGAGTTGGTCTGCTAGTTCATATGTCATCATATCATTTGATGTCACATTGTCAGCAGTAATACTCAGTATCTGAGGGTTGCATCAGGTGAGCAATACTTTAGCAGCTTCCTGCCTTACTGACCTTATCTGAGATCCTGAATGTTGAGAATGATGATTATGTCATCATTATTCAGTATCGATTAGATGCTAGATCATGCTTATCTTCTTATCAATCTTATCTTTCTAGTAAGCATGATTACACATGATCCTATCTTAACAGATCATTACGTTTTCTATATGATATTGCTCATGTTTTGCTATTGGCTATTACTAATAGTATGATAAGAGAGTTTACTGCCATTGGCTGCTATTGTTCTACATATATAGAACAACCATACAGATACAAACACAATGTACTGTATATAAAGAGGAGCTCCCACCTAATTGCTCCTCTAACAGAATATCCATCTCTCTGTTCTATTGCACTTAGTATCCTCACTAAGCACTATCTTATCATTTGAGTACTGCCTCAGGTCTCCTACTAAGTGAGTATTCCCACTTAGCTCATTTCCTCGACCGTTCAGAGTATTCTACTCCAAAAGGTTATGAGCCCTGTCATTTAGACAAGGGAGTTCGTCTTTCACTAGCACTCTACAATGCCTCCCTCCATCTCACGTGCAGGAGATCCATGGTGGCTGCTGGATCTTCTATTTCTCTATACTCTGTTTATGAATTTATATAATGGCCTTGAAATGGCTGTTATGGTGGAGCTGATGGCTCAATGCCTCCTTTTCACTTTTGAAAATGGATTTGCTGTTTTCCAGAAAAAATCTGAGGTTTTGATTGTGATTGCTCATGTTAAAACTCAAATGCATTCACACAAGCTAATGCTGATGGTGGCATCAAGTAGACTCATTGTTGAGAATGATGATTATGTCATCATTCATCAGCATCAATTAGATGCTAGATCATGCTTATCTTCTTATCTGTCTTATCATTCAAGTAAGCATGATTACACATGATCCTATCTTAACGGATCATTACGTTTTCTATATGACACTGCTCATGTTTTGCTATTGGTTATTACTAATAGTATGATAAGAGAGATTACTGCCATTGGCTGTTATTGTTCTACGTATTTAGAACAACCATACAGATACAAACACAATGTACTGTATATAAGGAGGAGCTCCCACCTAGTCACTCCTCTAACAGAATATCCATCTCTGTTCTCTAAGTACTTCATGCTTACATCGAGCACTACCCTATCCTTGATTACCACCTCAAGTCTCCTACTGTTACGATTTCTTTTCTCATCCTAGTCATACGAGTTCTGGACGTTATTTCTTTTCCCTATGATTACTCACTTCCTCTTAGTCATCGGCCCGATGACTCATCATCAATTCCTAATCATAGTTCTTCCCTCATCTTCTTGAACATTCCATACGATTCCATCGCATTCTATTTAGTAATCTCGCTGACTACTTCCTGAGTACGATTAGTTCTTTCACATTCCGTCGGTTTCTATACCTTAGGTATATAAACCTCTCCTTTCTTCTTTCACCCTCTTCCCTAAGCTAGTTCTCCTCAGAGTACCTCCTGTACCTCTAGACTAGCAATCCACTTGATCCTTCTTTCTATCGTCCCTCGTCTCTTTGAGCCTCCACCCGTGCTCTGAACGGGAGCTTGTCCTTCGAACCCTTAGCCCACGAGTACTCAATTCACCGTCTTGTGAACTGTACTTCGGACTGATTAACCATTAAGCCTTTCAGTCATCCTCAGTCCCAGCAGACAACTCGTCTCCTGGTCCTTCGGTCTAGTCAACAACCGTCGTCTAGTCATTGATAGTCCTAGTTGACCATCGTCATCTAGTCTCAAGCCTTAGTCAACTACAGATTCTTCTGAGGCTACGCTTCGCCCTACCCGGACCAAGCGTAACACCTACCACTAAGTGAGTATTCCCACTTAGCTCATTTCCTCTACCGTTTCGGAATTTTCCACTCCGAAAGGTTATGAGCCCTGTCGTCTAGACAAGGGAGTCCATCTTCACTAGCACTTCATGATGCCTCCCTCAGTCTCACACACAGGAGATTCATGGTGGTTGCTGGATCTTTTATTCCTTTATACTCTGTTTACCAATTTATATAATGGTCTTGAATTGGCCATAATGGTAGAGCTAATGGCTTATTGCCTATTGTTCACATTCAAACAAGGATTTGCTGTTTTCCGGAAAAGATCCGAGACTTTAATCATGATCACTCATATAAAGAGCCAAACTCATACTCACAAATTAATGCTGATGGTGGCTTTGAGCAGACTCATACCACTATCAGTAAGTAACAGCATCTCTGGATTGTAAATCTGAGGACAACCATCTCAAGACACTCATGTAACTCCTGACGAAGAGGCAGTCGAGAATCCTGTGGAAAACCCTCCAAGAGAGGAGAACCCTACATCAGATTCATCTGGTAGACCCCCTCAGTATGATCAGCCTGTTAGGCCAATTAGAGATACTCATCTGGTCACACCAGGAGTCCCCTTTGAAGTACCCTGCCCTATTTGCCAAGGCGCAATAGAGAGAGCAGAGATCCATTGTCACGGTAAGACAGATGTCATCAGAAGGGACCTGATGATGACTTACTTGACCACCAGTTCATACTGTTTGAATTCTTCAGAGTCATCTGAAACCAAGGGCAGCGAACCACCTGCACTGCCATCTCTCCACCAAACACTCCTATCATTCAAGCACTCATTGAACCCCCTCGTTACTCTCAACAACATAATGACCAACTCCTCGACACTTCCTCACCTTATGGGTTACGCACTGCTGCAACCTCTCTTCCTAGGACTCCAGCGGATGAGAACCTCTGCTCCTCAGGATCCACAGAAGAAGATGAAGCTCTCACAGTCAGAGAGGCAACTGTCCTCAACAGCCTTCATTCCATCCTCACCCTCACAGCACGATGAACACTCCAGCATAGACTTGAACAGGAACGAGCCACCACAGTCAACCCCTCCCTCCTCTCTGTCCCTACAGTACCCACCGTCACCGAAACTGGTGGCGAGACTAGAGACCCTCCTGTTACAGGAGGAATCACACAGGACAATGGAGGGGCTATTCAGACAGTGGCTCTTGGACCCCCCCACCTTGGCGAATTTGAAAGCTCTGGTTCAAATGGAGCAAGCCAACTACGAGTCACTGCAAGCACTGGCCAATCTAGGCACCGCTCGTAGATGTCAGGGGGGAGTTCCTGCAGCATCTACCCAATGGCGAGCTTATGCCAGTATGACCTTGGGACCTGGACTGTTTCCTACACGTCTGAGTCAAGGAGCAACGGACGGTCAGCAATGTCCTAACCTGTCAAGAAGACGACAGGCTCCTATTTGCCCACTTCCACCAGCCGCCCCACCTTCTTCCCCTTCACCACCAACCAATGGTGAAGAGAGAAGTCAAAGTGGAACATCTTCAAATCGCTGAGATAGAGCTGGGACCAACCTATCCACAGCTCCACCACCAGATCAGTCAAGAGAAGATTCGATATTCTTCTTGGATGGTCTACCCTTTCCGGATTCAAACTTGTGAGTCCGGGGTGATGCACTCCATCTGCGCTCTGGTGTACTGGACAGAGTCCATAGACAAGGCCTATGAGGGTGCTGGTTGAGCCTTTCCCACCGCATCTTATGAAGACGCAGCTGATTACATAGTGCAAAACCAAGGTTGGGAGATATTTCATATGGACATTTTTCCTCCTTCATACATGAACCTTTTATTTATTAAATCTAAAAATCCTAACTACATACCTGAGGATCAGGATTGGTTAGAGATGGCAGACAGAGGATGGTACAGAGGAGAGCCTGCAGAGGAATATGGGAGGAAGACAGGAATGGGAGTTAGGCAGTGGAATGAGTGCTTCAACAAGCACTACTGGGCACTCATGAAGAAGAGAACGCCTGAGATTTTCAAGAAGTCCTTGGCAATCAAGAAGCTGATACTTGAACACACAGGTACAGCTTCAGAAGATGTCGTCTACTTCACCCTCTCAGTCCAGACCAAAAATAGAGGTCGTACTGAATTCCTTTCCCAAGCTAACAGACTTGGAAAGAGATGTGCTGCTGAGCAAGGCAAAGAAAAAGGAAGAACTAGAAGACATACTTAGTATCTACGGTACTTTTTCATTACATCCTCTTTGGCCCTTGGACAGTTTTCATGGAGAAAGCTCTTATTTTGAAAATTACAATATGACTACAGTTGCTCAATTAAATGCTTGGAACAATCTTCACACTATAGATTTTCCTTCAACAACTACTTCAAAAATGTTGTCTCACGAAAGAGATGGAAGGGTTATTACATTCAAAAACCCCCATTACTTCAAATACTTGCATTTTAAAGCATTTGAAAGACATAGTTCCAACCCTATATCATATCAATCTTCCATTTCTCAAACACCAAGGACTAAAGAGGATTGTAGAAGCTACTGGGACTCTCTCAAACCCATTGGGTTTAACAAAAAGGGATGTCGTACCCTTCTTTGGTTCCAAACCAGAAGAAGGAGATCTACCTGGGTTCCATGCCCACAGGATTTTCCACTACCAGACTCTTCAGAAGAAGGAGATGAAATACAAGAAGTATCATCTAATTTTAATCTTCTTTCTGAAATATATGAAGAACTGTTTGCTGAATATGGTTTAATAGACATCATCCAATTTCTCTAAATGGCTGCTATCACCATATCTTCTGACTTCAAGACCAATAACACAATCATTGCATGTATACCTATTCTCAAAGGTCCTACCAACTATCCCATATGGAGTGTACATCTCCAATCAGTTCTTCAATCTCTTTCTGTTTGGTCCTGGATTTCCAGGACTACCACCTTCATCAGCACCGTCAATGCCGATCAAGGAAAATGGGAAGTCATTGATAAAAGAGTGTGCGGCATTATTGCCAACACAATCAGTGATGCATTCATCCATCACATAACCTATGATTACACAGATCCTGCTGTTAAAGCCTCAGTATCAAAAGTGATCTGGGAGAAGATGCAATCTCTATTTGTATCACAAGGCCTAGCTGGACAATTTCACTTGTTCCATCAGGCAAAGCGGATTACTATTAATCCGAGAACAGCAAGCGAAGATATCAATAAGGTTACTTTGCTTTTCGACCAGATGAAAGACGCTGGTCTTGTTCTTCCTGACTCCTTCAAAGCCATGTTCTTGTTAGAACGGCTTCCAGGAGATATGTATCAATTCTGCTCTACTGTGGTGCTCACCATGGAAATTGCCAATTTTACTGAGGATACCATAACCACAAAAATCTTAGCAGAAGTCTCGATGCTTGCATTGAGACACAATCTCAAAACCAGAATTTCCAACGTAGAAGCAGGCCCTTCTACTTCTCAACAGATAAGCACTGCAAATAGAACCAATGTAATTCATAAGGGACCACCCACTTACAATAAATGGCGTCCTTATAAGGCTACTGGTTCGCGACCAAACCAACCCTCTGGAAACAGTGGTCCACAAGGATGCACTAAATTCCAGAGGAGACCCACTTCCTTCAAAGAAAAGAAGGAAGCTAGCCAAGCTGGTTTTGAGATGAGGAAGAACAAAGGAAAGGGAAAAACACCTGCTACCAATATGGTAGATGGAGAAAAAGGTTTCATTCATGAAGTAATCATGGAAAGTGAAACTGATGAATGAAATGAAGCAGAAGAAGTGCATTGGAATGAAGACATGCTACCTTGGCCTGAAACTCCAGAAGGCATTGTCTTAGACCCAGAAGAACCTCCAGAGAATATGGATACATGGGAAATGGGACATGAAGATTCAGGTATGGATAAAGTTCATCGCCCTTCCTTTTGAAGGAGCTCCTCTTTCTAACTCTGAGATGAAAGAAGGAGCGGGACCTTCTTGGATTTTAATTAGAAATGATTGAGACGAAACACCGAAGCAGGAGAACACTTTGAGACAAGCCGAGAAGAGGAAGGAAAAGAAGAAGATGGTGATAGCTATAGGAGGTTTGATTTCTCAGAGAAATCATTTTAATAATCACAGCACTCTTCATACATCAAAAATACCTTATACATCCACAGAAGTGTTCCAAGCTTCTGCTCGTATACACCAAGTATACAAAGAACCAAGAGGTATCTCGCAGGCCAATTCAAAGACTGAATTGACTTACGAGTTACAAATAGTCAATCCTACTCACGAAGACCTTGTTCCAACAAGAGAACCTCATGTATATGAGAGACAGAGATTAGACTATGAGGACAATGATAGAGTTACCTTCTATGATGAAGAGAGCAATGAATACCTTTGCTATTATCTCAGAGAAGAATCTCTGAAGAGTGATTTCTCTAAGAATCATTGGATGATCAACAGTGGGTGCACACATCATTTGTCACCATTTATAGATGACTTCGTTCATCTAAACCAGTATTCTAAGAAGGCATCCGTAGCAAATGGAGAGTCATCTCCACTGTATGGACCAGGCACTGTTCTTCTAAAACAAACAGATGGTACAATTGATCCATCAGTTGTAATACTACATGACATTTGGTATGCTTCACATATGGTAAACAGACTTTTATCTGTTCCATCGTTAACAGACCACAGCTTCCGCTGTGAGATAACATCAAAAGGATCCAGTATTTGGGACAAGAGAGGACGTGAAGTGATCCAGGCAACAGCCTCATCACCCACTAACAACCTTCATTGGTTTCAGTCAAATATGATTACTCCAATGATAGGAACTGTGACCTCTCTCGCGGATCCTAATTCTTATCAAATTTAGCATCAACGTTTTGGACATACATCCAAAAATGCCTTGAGACATGCACACACAAATCTAACTGGAGTTCCTCAACTCCGAGACACTTCTGAGAACATTCCCTGTAAAGGATGTTCTTTGGGTAAAATGCCTGATCACACCTTTCCACAATCTGAAAAATGAGCATCTCAACCACTTGAACTGGTTCACACTGACTTAGTTGGCTCAATGCCGATTGAACCACATTCTCGTGCAAAATTCATTCTTACATTCATTGATGATTACTCCTGGTATGCATTAACTTCCTTCTTGTGGGTCAAGTCGGATACATTTAGGCATTTTGCTAATATGGTATCTTGGGCTGAGACCTTTACAGGTCATAAATTAGGCTCTGTCTGTTTGGACCGAGGAGGGGAAATCATGAGTCATGAGTTTCAAACATTCCTCACTTCCAGAGGTGTTACTCATCAGACTTCGACCCCTCATACACCTCAGCAAAATGGAAGAGCTGAGAGATTCAACAGAACCATATTAGAAAAGGCTGAGGCAATGTGCCATCATGCCTGTCTGCCAAAATCATTTTGGCAAGATGCTGTGGAAACATCAATCCACATCTATAATAGGCAACCCATGAGACGTCACAATTGGAAAACTCCCATAGAAATTTTCAAATCAGATGGGAAGAAACCAGATGCTTCTTACTTCTGTGTGTTCAGATGTAAAGCTTATGTGTTCATTCCTCCTGAACAAAGGCCTGACAAACTGTCACCCAAATCAGAGGAAATGACATTCATCGGATATGAACCAAACACAAAAGGATGGCACTTCTGGTCAAAACAAAAACATCGTGTTGTCATGTCTACTCACACCACTTTTGATGAAAATAACTTTCCGCGGTGTTCCAAAGATCAAGAAGATGGACCTGCCCCTATTCCCATGATGGACGAAGAGGCACCTGATGATAATCAGGAACCTCAAAGACCTAGATCATCAGAAAGATATGAATACTTTTGAGTCCCTATAGGACCTGATCAGGAACCAGAAGTTCTTCCTGATCCATATGAGCCCTATAGAGGAGAACCCTTTCAACCATACTTCTTTCCCGATCCATCTGAATCATCAGATGATCATGATGACCGACCAGAGTCAAGACATTCTCCAAAAGAAGAATCCCAAGAAAGGGAAGAACATATTGAAAGAAGTCATCATTCTTCACCTGAAAGACCACTATCAGAACAATGTTTAACTCCCACAAGACCTGGGATTAAATGAAGAGAACCTGATAGTCAAAAGACAGGTTTTCGAGATGTTCACCAATATAAGAGATATCTAGTTCGAAATTCTCCACCCACTCCATCTTCTCCACCAACTCCACTGTCACCAGTGTGGTGAGTACCAGCTCCATTTAGAAGGAACTGGTTGCCTCCTAGACAAGGAGAGACTGAAACATTAACGGAGTTTAGAAGTCGTCCTCATCACTATCAACTGATGAGAGAAGAAAGAACCACAACTCGAGAAGCAGTAGAAACAAGACAGGAATGAAGATCACAACATGTTCCTAGACCAAGAGTGGTTCCCAACAATGCATACA
Organism: Phylloporus gajari; assembly: GCA_038090615.1. Lineage (NCBI taxonomy): Eukaryota > Fungi > Basidiomycota > Agaricomycetes > Boletales > Boletaceae > Phylloporus > Phylloporus gajari. The sequence continues at coordinate 11,024 of JBBPMY010000057.1, read as the reverse complement.
GAGATAGACCACCAGTGGAAATCGAAAGAGATATCAGAGAAGGTCTGGAACCAATCCAGGAGGAGGAACAACCTCCTTCAACTGAGATCCAAAATGAACCTGAAGAAGATGATGACATGGAGAATCTTTACAGCAGTGTCTGGTATAGACACCAGATATCAAATGCTGTACAAATCTCAGACTGTGCCGTTCCTAAACAATACTGAGACGTAGCAAAGCTATCTTGAGACAAACAAAAAGGATGGAATGAAGCAATGCAAAATGAGATAAAATCTTTAAAAGAAAGAAAAGTATGGGATCTGGTAGATCTACCCAAAGGTCGAAAACCCATTAAGGATAGATAGGTTTTTGCAATTTGTCCTGGAAACAGAGTTAAAGCAAGGTTTGTAGCAAAAGGCTTTACTCAAGTTTTTGGAATAGATTACAAAGAAACATTCTCACCTGTGGCACAGTTTGAAACTGTTCGTCTTATGTTTGCACTAGCTGCACTCCATGACTGGGAAATGGAAGCACTAGATGTCAAAACAGCTTTTCTCTTTAGAGATCTAGATGAAGAGATCTATATAACTCAGCCAGAAGCATTCGTAATAAAGGGCCAGGAATCAAAGGTCTGTTGACTAAAGAAAGCCATTTATGGCTTGAAACAAGCTGCACTTCAATAGAACAAGCAGCTAAATCTATCTCTTATAAAGATGCATTTCAAAAGATGCATTTCAGATTCTGGCATCTATATCAAGTTCATTGGCAAGGATATTATTATCATCATCATTTACGTTGACGATGCTCTCTTTCTGGGTAGTAACAGAAAACAAATCCTCAATCACAAAAAGACATTCATGTCTAAATGGGAAAGCCGTGATCTCGGAGAAGCCAAAGAATATCTTGGAATGAGAATCACGAGAGATCGTAAAAAGCGAACTTTAATCCTTGATCAATGCACATACACAAACAAAGTTATAAGACATTTTGAGCAAGAGAATTGTAAGGAGACTGATGTCCCTTTACCAACTGGATATTCACCTCGTCCCAAACAGGGACAAGTGAATGCAGCTCTTCGAAGCAAATATCAATCTGTGATTGGATCATTGCTATATATAATGCTAGGAACTCGACCAGATCTAGCATATTCAGTTATAAAAATGTCACAATTCTCAGCGAATCCATCAGAAGAACACCTGATGAGAAGCCTACAAATTGTCCAGTATCTTGCACACTCCAAGAAACTGTGTATAAAATATTCCAGAGAAGGTGATTGGACAGGCTTAATCGCCTATTCTGATATGGATTGGGCAGGCAACATAGAAATATCAAGATCCACTACTGGATATGCAATGTTTCTAGCAAATGGTATAGTGTCATGGCTATCGAGAAGACAAAGACAAGTTTGTCTTTCGTCAACAGAGGCAGAATATTGCAGCATGACAGAATGTGCCAAGCAAATCCAATGGATAACCAATGTTCTCGAAGAATTGAGACTTCCAATCAAACATGTTCCATTGTGTGTTGATAACCAAGGAGCTATTTTCATAGTGTCCAATCCAGTTCAAGAAGGAAGAATGAAACACATTCATATTCCTCAACATTACATTCACAAAGCAGTAGAATTTGGAGAACTTGAACTATTTTATGTTCCTTCTAACCAACAGTTCACAGACATCTTTACAAAAAATTTGGGTAAAATCAAATTCATACAAGAACAAAACAGTCTAACCCTTACACAATTCCCAACATAAACAGTGAGGAGGAGTGTTGAGAATGATGATTATGTCATCATTAATCAGCATTGATTAGATGCTAGATCATGCTTATCTTCTTATCTATCTTATCATTCAAGTAAGCATGATTACACATAATCCTATCTTAACGGATCATTACGTTTTCTATATGACACTGCTCATGTTTTGCTATTGGCTATTACTAATAGTACAATAAGAGAGATTACTGCCATTGGCTGTTATTGTTCTACGTATTTAGAACAACCATACAGATACAAACACAATGTACTGTATATAAGGAGGAGCTCCTACCTAGTTGCTCCTCTAACAGAATATCCATCTCTGTTCTCTAAGTACTTCGTGCTTACATTAAGCACTACCCTATCCTTGATTACCACCTCAAGTCTCCTACCACTAAGTGAGTATTCCCACTTAGCTCATTTCCTCTACCGTTTCAGAGTTTTCCACTCTGAAACTCATACCACCCTCAGTAAGTAACAGCATTGCAGCATTGCATACCCGAGGCACACCACCTCAAGAACCTCATGAACAAACTTCACTACCTGAAGAACCATTGGAGAATCCCATGGAACCCCCTCTTAGAGAGGAGAACCCTACACCAGAACAGTCTGGTAGACCCTCTTGGTACGAAACTTGTACCAGACCAATTGTGGATACTCACCTGGTTTCACCAGGCATCCCTTTTGAGATCCCTTGTCCTATTTGCAACGGAGCAATAGAACGAGGAGAAATCCACTGACATGGTGAGACTGATGTTGTCAGACACGGATCTAATGACAACTTACTTGACCATCAGTTCGTCCCATTCAAGTTCTTTAGAGTCATCAGAGACCCAGGACAACTGTCCATACACACTCTCATCTCTCCCCCAAACACTCCAATCGTCCAAGCCCTCATCAAGCCTCCTCGATATTCTCAATGACATGGAGACAACCTCCTCGACACCTCTTCCCCATATGAGTTATGCACTGCCACAACCTCTCTTCCTCAAACTCCACAGAATGAAAAAAACCGACCCAAGGAGGAAGAGGAAGCCCTTGCTGTCAGAGAGGCAATTGCCCTCAACAGTATCTGTTCCATCCTCACCCTCGCAGCACGATGCACCCTCCAGCAGCAACTCGATGCAGAACGAGCCTGCACAGTCGACCCCTCCGTCCTCACCAACACTACAGTACCCTCCGTCACCCAAGCTGGTGGCGAGACTCAAGACCCTCCTGCTACAGGAGGAACCACACAGGACGATGGAGGGCCTATTCAGACAGTGGCTCTTGGACCCCCCCACTTTGGTGAATTTGAAAGCTCTGGTTCGAACGGAGCAAGCCAACTACAAGCAACTACAAGCACTGGCTAATCTAGGTGGTGCACCCCTCGTAGACATCAGGGGGGAGTTCCTCCAACAGCTCCCCAATAGCAAGCTCATGCAAGTTTGACCCTAGGACCTGGACTGTTTCCTTCGAGTTCAGGTCAAAGAGCAGAGGATGGTCAGCAACGTCCTTCACTGTCAAGAAGATGGGGTGTCACTCTTCGCCCACTTCCATCAGCCGCCTTGCCTCCTACCTCTTCATCATCAGCCAGTCGCCAAGAGAGAGGTAGAGATAGACTGACTCCAAATAGTGGAGATACAGCTGGAACCAACCTATCCCCAGCTGCACCATCAAATCCCATAGGAGAGAGTCTAATACTCCACTTGGATGGTCTACCCTTTCCGGATTCAATCTTGTAAGTCTGGAGTGCAACACTCTGTCTGTGCGCTATCGTACTGGACGGAGTCCATAGGCAAAGCCTATGAGGGTGCAGGTTGGGCTTTCCCAACTGCATCTTATGAAGACACAGCTGACTACGTGGTGCAAGACCAAGGTTGGGAAATTTTTAGAATGGACATTTTTCCTCCTTCATACGCGAACCTTTTATTCATTAAATCGAAAAACCCTAACTACATACCTGACAACCAGGATTGGTTAGAGATGGTGGATGGAGGATGGTACAGAGGAGAACCTGCAGAGGAATACGGAAGGAGAGTAGGAATGGGAGTAAGGCAGTGGAACAAGTGCTTCGATAAGCACTACTGGGCCCTTATGAAGAAAAGGATGCCCGAGATTTTTAAGAAGTCTCTAGCGATTCAAAAGCTAATACTTGAGCACATAGGGACACCCTCTGAAGATGACGTCTACTTTGCTCTCTCAGCAAGAACAAAGAGTCATAAATGTACTGAGTACCTTCATCAGCAAACCACCTTGACGTGTGAAATGTTCAAAGCTGTCAATAGCATTTCATAATATTATGTCACTTCCATATATGTACAAAGCTGCACAATTGTGTCCAGCACAACAGTAAATAGCACGCTACGTTACAAGAAATTTCATAGACTTATTTGATGACACCCATAGCACCACAGCTACACAGGCACTTGTAGTGCATGAGAGAATCCGACTTCTATAGCAAACCTCATTCATACCTCCGACACTTCGCAACCTCATCAACTTGTCAAGACTGTTGTACCTCACCAATACATATTTTACTTGGAAACACCAGGTTAAGTACAAAAGATGGTACATATGGAACCACATATATGTAAGGCACAATGCTGATCAGTCTGCCTTGCACGCAAACACTAGTCAGTCCAGTCATATCGAAATCAGGTGATTGCCTATTTTTTGCATGACAGTACCTATAACAGACGAAGTAAGCATTGAACAGAGTCGAACAAATCCCACCGGGTTTGATTACCATCTGGATTGTGCTCTACTCCAGCAGGACAGGTATTGGGCATGGGTTCCGCCACACCATGTCGTCTCAGCATGGCAAGAACTGATCCTACGTCGACCTCCAGGAGACCCAGACATGCTTCCATACCTTGTGCTTGAATTCGATGCAATTGAGCCATTGCCTCATGTTGGTCCACGAGGGACACAGCCAGAGCATGCTGCGCACAACAGACCTCCCTCTGAGCGTGCGTAACATTGAGGATGAGAAGTGCTTCATTTTCGAGGATGTGTGGATCATATTCATGCTGCACAGATATTGTGAGTACAGCTCATACAAACAGTGAATGTGGCAAGGCCTACAGGTGATCCTATTACTTGACACAGTTCATCCACGAGTTCTGCCTTGCTAGTGCACTTTGCCTGATTGCTGACCTTCGCCATAGCCAGAGAGAGGGAGTTGTTGTATGCGGTTGTAGTGACATGTGGCCAGATCAGGGGTGTGAAAAGCTCTGGCTTCTCATATTTGCACAAACTTGGTAGTATATTGGTTGGTATGAGTCTCCTTGCCACGAGACAAACAAATTGTGCACATACCTAGGCGATGCTAACACGTGATCACTTACTTCCCCAACACAACAATGCCTTGATGTCCTAGTTGCAGCAAAAATTTCAAGGACCCTACCGCTGTCACAAACCATATGAGCCAACCCACCTCTAGCTGTAATACGTGGGTTGACAACCTCATTTCTCTCTGTGATGATTTTCCCCAGGCCGATTCTATCCCGGGTGGTTGGCATTCTGAGACAGTAGACCAGATGGATATCGATTATATTGATCCCATGCATCTCGATCCTGGTTTGGACTACCCAGTCGACTCACCACCTTCTCTGTGATCTGTAGATCAAGAAAACGGCAAGACCTGTGACTACTATCTGGGTGTGGAACAAAGATTTTACTCTGGATGTACGTTCATGGACACTTTCAATTTGGACAAATACAGCAATTTTCACATCATGAATCTATATTACCCTTTTGCATCCCATGAGGAGTGGGAGCTTGCTTTGTGGCTTCTCCGTTCCAGCTTGAGCATGAAAGCGATTGACTCCTTTCTGGTGTTAGGAAAGGTACATCCAATTTTCGTGAACTTGAAGAGGATGCAACTGATCCCTTGAAAGATACGAAGCCTCGGATTATCATTTTCCACAGCCAAAGAGTTGCGCCATAGAGCAGAACTCCTACCAAGCGGGCCGCGTTGGCGAACAATGGAAATACAACCATTGCATCCTGCAAAACAGCGTATAAATCTCTATTGGCATGATTCATTGGAATGTATTGCTTGGCTTTTCAACCATCCACTTTTCCAAGGCCACCTTGAGTGGGTGCCTCGACATGTATACAAAACCCCCCGAGAAAAAATGCCGCGTTTACTCAGAATGGATGACCGGTGACGAGGCTTGGAACATGCAGGTCTCTTTTCTCTCTCGTTCTTTGAGCCATCTCACTGATTAATTGCAGTTGCAGCTTCCACCTGGTGCAATGCTTTTAGGTGTTATCCTCTCTTCCAATAAAACAAACATCACTTCCCTGTGCGGTGGAAGAGTTGCTCACCCACTGCTCATCAGTCTCGCTAACATCAAGATGTCAACGTGTCTCAAACTATTGTCAAGCTCGTTTATGCTTGCCGCGCTCTTACCTGTTCTGAAATTCACACACAAGAACAAGTGGATGCATGGCGTCTTGGAGGACAGGTTAATTCATCAATGTTTGGACATAGTACTCAACCCACTCAAGAAAGCCACTCAACATGGAGTCACACTACCTAACCCCGACAGTCAAACGTGATACTGTTTCACTCCAATTGCTAGTTATATCATGGATACACCCGAATCTGCCATGATAGCATGTGTCGGGGGCAGAACATCACCCGTGACCATAGCCATGTACAAGCAGTTCAGTGACTCTTTTCGTCATGAACTGCGTACAGCCTTGACTACTCTTGCGCAGCTTCGCGTTGTGTGGTCCAAAGCCAATCCATCCGATCTTCAAGCCTTCTTTTGTGAGGCGCAGCGTTTCTGCTTGAATGGTGTTGACAATCCTTTCTTCAGAAACCACCCCATGTCATGCCCCAGCATATTTATAACCCCCAAGATACTACATGAGATCCACAAAGAGGTTTGGGATCACGATGTCAAGTGGTGCCTCAATCTTATTGGTGATTCTGAAGTCGACTTCCGACTCTCAGTTCTGCAGCCCATTGCGGGATATTGTCACTTCAAGGGCGGAATCTCCAAGTTAAAGCAAGTCACCGGATGAGTTCACTGCAACATTCAGTGCTACCTCATCGGCATAATCACAGGTGCTGCCCCCTCACACTTCGTTCTGGCAATTTATGCCCTGCTAGACTTCTGCTATCGTGTTCAAGCGTACATTATAGACTCCAATGACCTTCAGCTTATCTCCTCCGTGCTCAAGACGTTCCATGAAAACAAAGATTCTATCCTCGAGCGTGGAGCACAGCGTGGGAAGGGGAACAAACCGATCAATAACTGGTATATCCCCAAATTAGAGCTTATGCAAAGCTTCATACCAAGTATACAGCAAGTCGGTGTCCCTATCCAGTGGAGTGCAGATATCACAGAGCACGCCCATGTGTCAGAGATCAAAGTCCCCACCTGTGCCAGTAACAACAATAACTACGACCTCCAGATTTGTCAGTATCTGGATCAAGCTGAAAAGTGTCGAACGTTCGAAGTTGCAACATCAATGCTTGAGAAAGATAAATCTAGTCTATTGGAAGGACCAGGAGGAGGGGATGAAAGTGACAATGACAACGACAACGAATCCAGCAAGATGATTGGCCATACGCCGGTTGCCGTTGGTCTTACATGTCCCCCGACCAACTATTTTGCTATATCCACTAGTCTTCGCGCAAAAGAAGGCGCTATCCCGCTCCCGCTTCGCACGTTCTGTGTTGGAACTACTGCCATCAATTTATCCTATACACCCTCCATTCATCGCCTTAGCATTGATGAAGTAGCGGAACAGTTCAGGTTACCAGACTTACGAGCTGCTCTTGCCGATTATTTGTCTTGCAAGAGGACAAACTGTGGACCACTCAGTTTTGTTCATTCCGTGGGAGATGTCCATCATTCATCACCCACAGCCGTGTTACCCTTCACTGACCTGCAGATCTGGTTCAAGATTTGAGTACAGAATATGCCATTTCATTCTCTGTGCCAGATCCCCTGCACACAAACCCTCTTTGCATCCCCTCCAAAAGGTGATTGGACTCTTGGACACTACAATGCTGCTATAATCAACGTCAAGGAAGGTTCCAATTGGCCTCAGTCTGGTTTACAGGGTATAGATTCTTTTGATTCTCTTCAGATGATAGTCATTGATTTTGCCGTTGTAGGTCATATCGTTGGCCAGCTTCGTTGTGTCATGTGCCCATTGGTCAAAGCCGATGTAAACTGGCCTTGTGAAGACAAGTTTCTGGTTTATGTACAACGCTTCGACATTTGTGGGGAAGAAGGCGCTTCACAGCTGCAGGTTCTCAAGCATTCCAAGAGACTGAATGGTCAGCGCATAGGTGATGTAATTCCCCTCGCCCAGGTAAGGTCATTTGCCCATCTCATTCCACGCTTTGGAGCTGCTGCAGATCCCTGTTTGACCATGTTCAACTCGTTTGAACATTCCACCAAGTTCTATCTGAATAGATACTTCGAGAAAGACATGTATCTTAGTCTCTCCTCTCAGTAATTCTGTCTTTCGTTTTGTCACTAGTATTTTACTACTCAAACCAACTATGGAAATTTTTGATGGCACCACCGTACCACATGAGAAATGGGGCAGTTCATGGGCCTACAACCTCCGCACAATGCTGCCAAGTACCAGAAAACAGAAAATCAAATATTCAACGATTGCAGATGGGTGTTACAAGTCCCTCGGATCCCTTCCCATTCCTCGAGAGGGGTGAACCGTCGCTTCCATGGACCTTCTAATGTCTGGGGAACTTGAGGGTAACGTGGTCTTTGACTTGTCTACCCCCGGCTATATTCTAGGACACACCATCGACATAATATTCAAGTCATTCGCTCAAGATGTTCAATCAATCCTGCCACTCGATGATGCGATAGAATCACTCACTGTTCGTGGGCGTCAATCCCAGAGGGTGTTCGCTCCACCCTTTCGCCCACACCACCTGCTCAGGCTGACTGGTTGATGTATGACCCCAATACCAAATGTTGGAGATGGTCATTTGAATCCACTACTCCATCAGCAAAACTGCTATTTTGGCACATGCTGTCACAATATGACAGCATGTTATGGCATGTTACAGCAGAGTGACAGCACACTACAGTGCGACAGTCACACAATATCACACTGTCACAGTTACCCAGCTGTCACAGTTCATCACAGCACCCCCACAAGCCGCACAGATGGCACAGGGACATGGTCAGCTACAGTCGAAGTCCCAAAGGACTAGGAAATGCTAGTTTAGCATTTCCTAGTCCTTTGGGACTTAGGATTTTTCAAGTGAACACGTCACATGACTTGTGTTCATTGTTCCCTACTACTACTGCTACCATACGACCACAAGTGAGCTGACACCGCAGCCACCGCACACCCCGCCATCATGTCAGTCCCACCACCCTCAGTGAAGCACATGGCAATGATGGCAACGACAACACGTCCCTGTCATGTCGCCTGCCACGCCTGGCCATGTCCAGATCCCCCAAACCATCGACAACTACGACAAGCCCAGTCCACCGGGCCAAACGGCTCATTCAACGAGCTGCCTCACACCTCACATGGTGCGACAAACGAGCCCAACGGCTCATTGACTGCACCACCTGCCACCTAAACGCCATCCCGTGCGACCGACGAGCCCAGCGGCTCGATCATCACACCACCCGCTACCTCAAGCCCTCACCCGCCACTTGAATGCCCTCCTGTGCAAGTGACAAGCCTAATGGCTCTATCACCCCGACCCCTCCTGTGCAACTGATGAGCCCAACAGCTCATTCAACACACCACCCACCACCTCCACACCTTCTTGAGCCATCGATGAGCTCGATGGCTCATCTGGGGTACTACCTGCCATCTCCATGCATTCACCCACCACCTCAACTCGCCGCCTCATGCACATCCGTGCCATTAACAAGCCCAACGGCTCATGACCCGCCTACCTCCACTACACGTCCCCAAGGTGTCAAACGAGCCCAACGGCTCATTTGATGCACCACCCGCCATCCCAGTTTGCCCCATCATCAGGGCTGGGACAGGGAGACAACAATGACGACACAATGTCGTTGATGGCCCAGCGCCATCAACAACATGACGACGACGACAACACGTCCTTGTGCAACTGCGTACCCCAGAGCTCAACAGCTTGTTTGACACACCAAGACTAGTGTTGCCGCAGCTCTGGCTTCTAGCTGGCTTCGAACCATAGCTGAGCACTGGTTTGCCAAACCAATCTTGGACCAGGTCGATTATGCAAGCACCGGTCTTAGAGCCATGGCTGCTAATGGTTGACCGGTTTGACCACCCACACTCTTTAAACATTTAAACAAATGTTGGAAAAATTAAATTCAAGGGTGAAAAGTAGAAAAAGAGTATCAACATCTATTCAAACCCACTGTAGAGTAGAGATCTGTGGTCATTATGTCCCACTGGCCCATTACATATCCTCGTCTTTGTCACCTCCTCATCGTCGCATCTTGGTTTTGGACATGATTGCATCCCCATCCTTGATAGGTCATTCTCGTTCTCGTTGTCTCCTTGTCTTCGTCACCTCCTTGTCCTCAATGTGTTGTCTGTTGTTGCTTTTGCTGTTGTCCTCCATCCTGGTCGCCTCCTTGTCCTCCTTGTCGTGATTCGACTCCCCCTTGATGCATCCAAGTCACCTCCTCATCCTAGTCACATGTTACTGTCTTTGACATGTCCTCGCTACCTTGCCATCCTCATCGTGTCGCCATTATTGTCCCTTCATCATCACCACCTCCTCCACCTCGTTGCATCGACTAAGCCACTGGACTCATCAATGGTTGGAGGGTGTGGGAATAGTGCAAGATGAGTCGAACAAGCTGTTGTGCTCATCAGTGACTGGAGGGGGTGAGTGGGGTAGAAGGACACATCCAGCATGCACCAGCGTCGGGGTCATGTCCCAACCTCTGTGGATATAGTTGTGCATCCGTCGGTGTTATAGCATTGGTATTGGGTTGACAGCACATCAGCAAACCATCCCTCTGTCTGGAGGCTCTGGCCAGAGCTGTCCAGAGCTCTAGTTCTTCCAGCTTTCCCAACAAGGTACCCAACTGGCTAGCTCTGGACAGCTTGGTTTCAGCTGTGACAGTCTTACCCAGTCTGGCCCCAGAGCCCCCAGAGCCCCCAGAGCCTCTAGAGACTTCCAGTCAACACTAATAATCCTAATCCAAACTAGCCATTTAATCTAGTAACTAGCTAACACTGACAATCCTAATCTAAACTAGTCAATTAGCTTAATAGCTAGCTAACACTGATAATCCTAACCCAAACTGACCATTTATTTCAGTAGTCCTATGGTTTGCATTAGCAC
>JBBPMY010000056.1:0-42723 GCA_038090615.1 Phylloporus gajari | reverse complement strand
TATCACAGGATACCAGATAAAAAAGCAAGGTCAAAATTTTAATATGTCCGCCATTCTTGCAAAAGGTTTCGCCTACCACAGCCAACGGACTTCATATCTGGAAAGCTTGCAGGATCAGCAATGATTGCTTCTATTTCGCCTGGTCCATACCATAAATCGTGAACAGGAGCTGGCTGCCCTGATGGTCATGTCTTATCTGATGGGATGGGGTGACACGTACTGTTCACACCACTATACACCAATCTACTGGTCTTCCTTTGTGAGTGCACTATTCAAGGCCTATCCAAACCTACAAAGGCGGCAAAATGTCAATACAATGAATGAAGCTGGGTGCGTAGCATACCATGGAGCATCATTATTGTTCACTGACATATTGAAAGTGATAGTTTTGTGCCCCAACAAGATTGTGGTGGCAGGGACGATGGACAATCAAACACAAATAACGATGGCAACGAGGTAGGCCACTCTATAATTGTATGAAACAGAATGAAACAAGACTAATACACAAAAGCACTTGAATGCAGATGTTGAACAAGACACCATAACTTTGGGTTGTGATTGCAATGGGAGAGTAGCAACAAATCTGAAGTGTCAAGTCACTGACTACAGACTGCGGGGAGATATGCTCAGCAAAAGCAACATAATCAAATTTTTCATTGACTCCTATGAAATCAATCTTGATGCCAAAGACAAAGTGTCTGATACTAGGAATGAGTCAGATGAAAATACCTCTGATCTCTCCCGTGTTCCAAGACAACGTGGATGTCCTCGTCACGGGCGTGTTCTTTATCTTCCAGATCATCCTAAGGCTAAAACCAAGCAGCGTATGCTTCGTGGCCGGTATCACCATAACCTCCCCAACTTCATTGGTCGCTATTTTCCCCATTGCAATGATCCTGATGAATACGAGTTTTATTGTGTCTCAATGCTCATGCTCCTCAAGCCATGGAGAAACGTCGAAACAGATCTCAAGCTACCATCCCAGACCTGGTCAACAGCATTTGAAACATTTCTCTCAACGGCATCTCAACGCACCCATCAAATTATATCCAGCATACAGTATTTTCACGATTGCCAGTCATCAGCCTTGCGCCAATCTGCTCCATCGGCATCCTTCCCACGTGCCACTGAGCTTATGGAAGCAACCTCTGGTGATCTCGACCTGGGTGAAGACCATGAAATGAACTCAAACATGACGCTCTCCGAGGAAGGCCTGGCATACCTTATTGCCTCTCAAGTTCCATTCTGAGAGGAATTGCATGGGCACCTGGCTGTTGAGTCTGCGAAAATTGCAAAGATATTCACGAACGTGGATTCCGTGGATCAGTGTCAGTGTCAGTACACAGCGTCTGATACAACTGGTGCTACCTCCGAGGTGCAACCCCCCGAGCTTGGTGCAAGGATTGCAAATGAGGAGGATATTCATAACCTGCTCTTATGGAAGCAGCAAATGAACCAGGATGTCAACAAGCAGAACTTATGTGCTCAGTTGGATGTCTCACAGACTACAATTGGCAGCAATGATGACCAAGATTGCGGATGTGTCAGCCAGCTTCAGGAACCCCGGGCCACAAATGTGGACGGGCCAAGCGTCAGCTATGTGGACTCTGAGACTTCTGAAGCCTCATTACCTTCTGTTGATCCATCGATGTTGCATTATGACCAATTTCGTGCCTACGATATCATCAAATGGCATCTTGATAGGACACTTGCTGGCAAAAAACCACCTCCACTCCGAATGATAATCCACGGTGAAGGTGGGACAGGCAAATCCAAGGTCATCCAAACGGTTACGGAGTACTTTGCATAGAGGGGGGTCAAGCATATACTGCTGAAGTCGGCATACATGGGCGTTGCAGCATCCTTGATCGATGGCAAAACAACACACACAATTGGAATGATCTCTCAACGTGACAACAATGGGGCAACGATGAGTGCTGAAGCTAAAGCGAAGTTACAAGCATTCTGGAAGCTCATCCAGTATTTGATCATTGATGAAATCTCGATGATCGGTAAGGCTTTTCTGGCCAAACTCTCCCGAAACATAGGTGTCGGGAAGATGGTCTCTGGCGAGCCAGCATCCGCTCATTCATTTGGTGGAGTCTCTGTCATCAAGGCTGGAGATTTCTTTCAATTTCCTCCAGTCGCATGCGGGGACACAGAGGCACTATATTTCCCAGCAGAGACACGGCACAATCACGATAGTATTACAGGGCAGCTAATCTACAAGGAAAGCACAACCGTTGTGATTCTGAAGGAGCAAATGCGTGTAGTGGACAAGGAATGGCGGGACTTCCTTCAACACCTTCGATTTGGTCAGGTGCAGAGCCACCATGTGGAGATGTTGCGCACGCTCCTCCTTACCAATGCAAACTACCTCAAAACAGACTTCACGTCTAACCCATGGACTGATGCCGCCATGATTACTCCACGCCATGCAGTTAGGTGGCTTTGGAACAATGCTGCATTGAGGCAACACGCACACAATACACATTGTGTCATCTTCCAGTGCCAGGCTGAGGACACAATCAAAGGCCAACCCCTAACACTTGCTGAGCGTTATGCCCTGGCTGAACAATCAGGTCACAGACGGAGAAAACAAGACCTTCCTGATATGGTCGAAATCAGCATCAGGATGAAGGTCATGGTTACACAAAATGTCGAAACAGATCTTGACATTACCAATGGTGCATGCGGCACGGTTGTTGATATCTTGCTGGATCCGAATGAACACATTGCTGATCCAAAAGTCGGGCCTGTAGTCAAATTGAAGCACCTGCCACTTTGCGTCCTGGTGAAACTTGGGCGCACCAGAGCAACACAGTTGAAGGACTTGGATGAGTCAGTCATCCCTGTCGAACCAGCTTCCAAAGCATTTCGCATTAACTGCACGTCTTCAGAGGGCAAAAGCATGACACGAACTGTTAAACGGCGCCAATTCCCAATGACTGCGGCATACGCATTCACCGATTATCGGGTGCAGGGACAGACCATTCCAGCTGTGATCATTGACATTGCCACACCACCAACAGGTGGCCTAACATTGTGCAACCTATATGTTGCCCTGTCCCACAGTTTAGGACGCTCAAGTATCTGTTTGTTGCGAGATTTTGATGATGAGTTGTTTCAAAAAGGACATCAGACAGAGCTACTTGTAGAGAATGATAGGCTTGAGGGACTGAATGAGAAAACGTTGCAATGGTGGAAGGGAATGGGCTGAGATACATACAAAGAGTTAACAAGTTGGCACACAAGTATATAGTATATAGTATAGTAGTGTAGTATATACTAGTTGAAGTGAAACACGTGATACAAACAAACATGGCAATTTCCGGTGAGTTAGGGGCTGCATTTCCCACGATTTTTGGGTGCGATAGAAACCTTGCCAAGCAAGATGACTTTATCCTTCTACTTGAGGAGACAAGTAACATTTGCAACTACTTTCTTAGGATGATTAATCGCAAACCAAGCATTACAATCATCATTCCTTAGTGAGAGATACTATATTATATAAGCTGCTGTGAGTGATTCACCACAGTATCACATAATGAAGTATCTGCCTATGCAGAATGAAGGACCAATTCATCCTTCTAAAATTCACCATTATTTTTTTCTAGTTGATTAATTAACACCATCACAAATTGGTGTATCAACTCAGGATTTTAGGTGTATGCAACCTCACACTAAAAACACTTCTTTTTCTTTGGCACTTTTATAACCAAGATTAATTTCTTGAGACACTAGGATTGATTTCTGAAGACCAATAGATCCAGTATCTGGAACATCTAGAGGTTGTGGTCTGATCCATGCTTTGCCTCTTCTGTCACTTGACACCTCATTTGGATTCAAACTATAGCCAGTCCTCTGATTTCTTCAGTTTATCCAGACAAATGGATAAAATCTTTTGTCAACTGCTGCTTGAAGACTGCTATGCCCTAGTAGAGAGTACTGACTTAGGATTTCTTGCCTTTTGTGTGGCTTTGACAACTCTTATAGGACTTGACTCTTTGCATTTATATACACCTTGGACAACCTTCTCAAATATTTTACACTTGTCTAGTCATTGGGAACAATTCCTATCACAACATCCACTCACAACCCTGCAACAGGTGTTGTTGACAAGATGACAGAAACACCTCATTCCTCCTTAGAAGGGACATTTGTCATCCTTACTGACTCAGCAAAATCAGTAACCATAGATGATGAATCTTCAAGTGTATCCTTTTAAGTTTTGAAGCTGAGCAGTACAATCTTTGTGATCTCACTCTCCAACCAGCTCCATGCTGCTCCACACCCCAGTACCTACCAATCCAGGTCGAGCATGTGAGACACACTAACTACTTCTACTAGTTCTTCAGTCTACCACACTCTTTACTTCTTACATGAAAGTTTAGTTGTCCTTTTACTGGTCATCAGGACTTCCACTTGTGCTCTTCACTCCTTGTTTGAAATGAGGAGGGATTGGAATATCATGACATTCCCTCACAATTCCTTTTGCTAAACCACCAGTGTTATCACTGAGATCACCATTCCATCCAACCAAGCACTCTTCCAATCCTTTGATTGAGACTACTTCCTCCTGTCATTAAGGCACTTTGGCTGGTGTCCTTGACAAGACAACCATGTATTGAATAAGAGTAAGCATTCCTCCAGATCTACTACATCACTGTCTACCCCTGACACAGCTTGACATTTCTGCCACCTGGTTCAGGAACTACAGACAGTGTATCTGAGATGCTTCATAATTGTTCTGTGTTAGCTATAGTAATGCCTTCACATCTCAGTTCATATGTCATTTAGGCCTGACATTTGTCACCTGATCTGATAGAACATAAGGACATATTAGAACAGACTTAATTAAGAGACAAAGGTTATTCAAACCCAAGTTTGTCAGTCTTATAATACTTTCTCCCTCACTGTTCCAGAAGTCAAAATAATAAACCTACCACTATTCCTTATGACTGTTCAGGCTCCTACACAACCATCAGGGTAAGTGCAAGGCTATATCCTAGTACCTAGGGGACATTATACATATTTAGTAACTACATTTAAACACCACCAACTTTAATTCATCTTGCACTTATCATGATGGCTGCAAGAAAACATTGGTAAACAATGGTGGCCACAGCTGTGCACTTCTTTGTAATCATTCAGACTTAGAAACATATGTGATAGTATGGACTGAATTTAGGATTAGGAATATATTTGGACATACAAGAAATAACATAGAGGGTTGTTGGCCACACTGATCTAATACATAAAGTTACTGCTGTTGCATGATCATTCCTGTGTCATTGCACCTGACATGACAGGTGACATGATCACTCTGCTTCACCACACCTCTTGCAACCTTGCTCTAACATAGCAGGCAGCACAAACCCAGGCACTGATCACTCCTTTTTGCTGAGACCACAGTAGCCTGTCAATGGAGTGTGCTGGTTGCACTTGATTATCCCCCATGTCATTGTATGATGCAATATATGTACATTTATTCCACCACATTTTTTGTGCAATCCCATTGTGTTTTATCATAGTCCCACTGCATTTTTGGGGTAGTAGCTCATAGTAGCCCTGACAATATTTTAAAAACAAAAGCAATGTGTATTAGTAATATACTACATCTCTGCTGTCTGTGCTGTTGTCTTGACCTATTTTTTGTACACCTTTGTGCAGATGGTCCAACTCTACCACCTTGCCAATACCTGCTTGCTTGACTTCCTTGTCAATGCTGTCTGGTGGCTTAAGGTGCCCAATGAGTGTGTTTGGTGGGCATTTTATGTCTGGCTGTTTGTCCTTGTCAACTGCTGGTGATGCCTTGGCATCGTTAGCATTGTTGATAGTCAAGTGAGTGGCTACACTTTGTGCTGGTCAGTTCTTGTACACATTCCTCCATGCTGGGGCACTGTGGTTGAGCTATGCTCACCACATTGGCTGTTGCTTGGTGGTACAGCTTGTCCACTGGCTTTGTCAGCCTTGTGCATGTTGCATCTGGGTTTGCAATGTCAGTGGTCATTTTGTAGACTTGCTGACCTTGTCATTGGGTGGTCATGTGTGTGTTGTTGCCTTGGTCCACTGTAGTCTTGGCTTTGACTGGTGGGGTTCAAGGTGGACTTCCATGGTAGCACATTGGGACACTCTGAGCTTATGTAATAAATATCATAAATGATATATAAACTCTGAGAATCTACTACCTTAAAAATGTAGCAGAACTACAAGAAAATGTGGTGAGATTGTACAAAAAATGCAGTGGAATAAATGTGCATATATTGCATCATAAGTTATTGTGATGGGTTGGATGAATGCTTCAACAATCACACTGGCATTTGCAATGATATCATTGACCATCAAGTTCTCATACTCCCAATTGGTCAGTAGTGCAATGACAAAATTTGCAGTACTCATTTGACAATCTTCTAGTGTACTGATAACAGGGAGAAGCATTGATGACATGGTGGACTAAAGTACATCTATGTTGCCTGCTGCCCATCAAGTGCACAGCACCAGCCTATTATAGCAGATGACCCTCCATGTTATTCCTTACATGTCCAAATATATTCCTAACCCTAAATTCAGTCCATACTATCACATATGTTTCTAAGTCTGAATGATTACAAAGAAGTGCACAGCTATGACCACCATTGTTTACCAATGTTTTCTTGTAGCCGTTGTGATAAGTGCAAGATGAATTAAAGTTAGTAGTGTTTAAATGTAGTTATTAAATATGTACAATGTCCCCTAGGTACTAGGATATAGTCTTACACTTACTCTGATGGTTGTGTAAGAGTCTGATGACTGTTCTGAACCAGGAACTCAGAACAAGAATTCTTCTTATTAACACTACCACTCCAGGTTCCTCTTGAACCTGATGATCCTTCCACCTCCTTTTGTAGAAGTAAACAAAAGAGACACCTCTCTAGTCAGGAGAGATTGCTCTATCATTTCCACTTTCAGGAATAACAAAGCTAAGTCTTTATAACCTGAATCAAAAACAGACAGACATTCCTCATTATCATGAGAGAGCATATTAGCCTATGGTAATTGTAAGTCCAGTATAAGGTATTCCTGTCTAAGTGGTTGGCATGAGAACTGCCCTTGTATTGCACTTGGGAGATGGTCATACTCATCTATAAATCCATGACATTAAGCAATCAACTATTAGTCTTGTCATAATTCAGGAGGAGTTACACTTCTTAAAACAGAGGTTGCTAAAATTCCTAGATCACAAAGTTCCACCCAGTTCTTGATTGATCTGAAACATGTTCATCATGTTAATGGAACAAAGTGATATTATGGAAATAGACTTTACATTTACAGGATCATAGTTAAGCTACAAGAACATTTCAGTCAAACAAAACCACTTTTCAACCTTTGGTTTCTGGAATAGCTCCTAGACTTTCTATAAAGTCACTTGTCACCTCTTAATGAAGAACAGGAAGTTACAGACAGCAATACTGTCTTTCCGAGATGAAAAATAGGAAAGTTCTCAAAAGCACTTTGGTCAGGAATAAGAAAGGTTTATTTGGCCTTCAAGTCTATGGAACAACTTAGATGTAGCATAGAATACTACAAAGAACTTTTTAAGCTGGCCTTCAGAGCAAAACAGCTTACTTTCTTTTATTCTCTGAATTTTTGATGACTACCTAATCTTCATTGATTAAAGATTTTTCATTCATGGTAGCATCACTCATCTTTTAAATCAAGGCCTTATTGCTCAACCTTCAGGCAAGTTTCTTTTCACCTTTAACATTACTGATAATGTTTCTTGAGCTGGAGCACTCATACTTCCTCCACTATGAACAAAGTTCATGAGACATAAATCACTGAATGATTTATACGGAACAACCATGATTAAAATCATGAGATACCACACTTGTGAGATATAGCCTTGCTTAAGAGGCTTGAAGGATTTCCTGTCCTAATTTCTATTGAAATTCAATAGAGGACATCTTTACAGAGTCTGTAATGTCTATAGCTCAAATGAGCTAATGATCATCACAATGTTCAAGAAGTTCCTTGTCATATATCATGACTTCAAAATCATGATTGGAACTAACACCAATTCTTGTTGCTTCAAACAGCAAAGACTTATTTCATTCTTTGGAAGAATTCTTCCAGACAAGCAATGCAGATATCTCATTCCTGCAATCACATATTGCTACATCAGATGGTCTTTTTTAACCAACAAGGTTCAAATGAATAACTAATCTTCAGTACATTGACTTGATGTCAAGTCACCCATAACTACTGTAAAAAGTTCAAAAACCTTGTTCTGATTATAAGAATGATTAACTGGGTAATGATTGCATTAGTATTTGATCATATATTGATGCTAGATTGATGTTGTTCAAATACAACCTCACAAATTGAGAAACCATCATTGACAGCATCATTCAGTGCTTAATAGCACTGTTAACATGATGAAGTCATGCTTTCATTAGTATTGGCCAATCAACAGTACATAGACATTATTACCATCAGAAACCTGGAACACCCCAGGGTTTCAGAGGAACATAACATTTAATCCTTTACACTGTTCCTAACATTCACAGTGAGAAGGAGTGTTGGAATTGTCAGTATTTATCTTATCTTGATCATATGCATGGTTATCATACTTACTATTCAGATATTCAATTATCCATGATGACTGTCACAGTATGACTAAATGTCATACTATATGACTAATGGATCAACAATCCATGTCATGTGACTTAATATACTGACTGATACTCCACTGCTCATATTATGCCATTGGTTGACACTTATAGCATGCTTCTTATTGTCTTTATTACTATTGGCTGTGATAAGAGTATTAAATGCTATTGGCTACTATTGTTCCATCTTTATGGAATTACTATACACAAGTACAAACAGCATGTACTGTATATAAGGAGGAGCTTCTCATAGTTGCTCCTCTAACCCAGAATACTATACTCCCCCTTCTGTGTTCATATCCAGTACTATAGGGTTTATCGCTTATACTGAGATTATCCTAGACTACTGAGGTCACTCCCTCTATCTTCTATAGGGTCACTCCCTCCAGTAGTTACTATCACTCTTTGGCTATCTGCTATCTAGACGACCACTATGACTATCCTCTGGTGAGTATTCCCACCAGAGATCTGTGACTATATCCTTTGTGTATGAGTGTACTATGAGCCCACACTCTACTATGGTGCTACCAATTGGAGTTGTTCTTCGATAAAACCACCCTGATCAAAAAACATCAGGCTGATGCTAGTGTCCAGTATTTGGAGGGATGGAGCAGTATGCCTTCTGTCTTGGGCATACAAGAGTACACTTATCTTCCCAACAACTTCAGTGAAGAAAGTCTTGAGAGTTTTTATGTTCTTTGTATTTTTCATCTCTCCAAACACAAGTATGTCTTGCCAATCCAACTTAGCACTGTCTGAACTAAGGACTAAGTCAGGCTTTCATTGGAGAAAAGCTCTCTCAAACAAATTTTGTGTACTGTGTGCATACCACCTTCTAATTGTTTTCAATGTTAGTATATATATGATCAACAATGGGAGTTGGACAACCTGTCTATTGGTCTTGTCTCTTGTAACTGTCTTGACTGCTGTTAACACACTATTGAAAAATGTGGCCATAGATGCTTCCACATTTGTTCCCATTGTTTTCAGATAGTTGGTCCAGTACTTCATAGAATTGCCTCCTTGCTGGGTAACTCCATAGAGCTTATTGTCCTGTAAACAGTCCAAAATCTGGGACATTCTCCATTTTGAGTCCAAGAATGTATTAGCAAACCAACATATTGATTTAGCTGAGTCTCATCAGCAAATCCCTGATTTAGGAACAGCTGTCATACTGTTATAGTAATTTACAGTGTCTATAGTAACCAGTTATAGCACTGTAGTGACATACTATCACAGTTAGCTGGCTGTCACAGTGCTGTACAGGTATGTACAAATTATCTTTGAAACTCAGAGTCCTGGAGTATTAGGAAACACTAGCCTAGTGTTTCCTAGTCCCCTGTGACTTAGAGTTTTTTTCAAACAATGTCACATGACATTGTCACTTGTGTCACATGTTGTCTACTGCTTGTCCTACATGACAACCACAACACCAACCACCAACTCTGTGCATGCTGATGACACTGCCCACCCTCTCTCATACTGTCTGCAGACATGATATTGCAGCTTGTCTGACACCACCATCACCCTCCCTTATACTATCCATAGGACCACAAGCCTAATGACTTGTTCAACAGGTCTGCTCACCACCTTGTGACTCATTCAACACCACCACCAACCCTCCCTTACACTGTCAACAAGCCCAATGGCTTGTTTGACAGGTCCACCAGCCACCTCCACCTCTCTCAGATCATCAATGAGTGCAGTGGTTTGTTCAACACTGCCACCTGCCACTTGCACCCCCCCAGCCCTTCAATGGCTCACTCAACAAGCTGCCCACCTCCCTATTGTACTGTCTGACAAGCCTAATGGCTTGTTCAACCACCGCCACCACCTCTCTCAAACTGTTGACAAATGCGATGGTTCATTTGATGCCACCACCTGCCACCCACATCTCCCCAGCTCTCTAATGGCTCACTTGATGAGCCCACCCCCCACCACTTGGAAAGCATGCCAAGGATGACACAATGTTGTCGATGGACCAATGCCATTGATGACACCATGACAATGATGGGTCTACAATCACACCCACCACCACCAGTGACATAGCAGTGACATGGTGATGAGATGCACACCCACACCCACACCCACACCTGGCAGGTGCACCAAAAACAATGCCACAACAATGATGGGTACACAATGGCAATGACAACAACAACCAACCCCCCACCCCCACCACTGCCTGGAGAGCACACCAACAACAATGCATGCACAATGGCAATGACAACATACACAATGACTCATGTACCTCACAGTAATAGCAGCAGCAATGATGACAACATGTGCAACCACACCTCATCATCACTGCTGCTACCTGGATAGCCTGAGTGCATAACCACATGCTGAAGACAACAGCAACAAAGATGGCACAATGTCATTGATGGCCAATTGCCATCAATGACACCACAATAATGACAATGCAGATGCAACTGCATGCCCAGAGATGACTGTGACAATGATGTGAACATGGATGTGCAGCTGCACAGCTGGATACAATAGCAACCATACGATGACAACATTGTATTCATGGCCTGGATGACAACAAGACAACCTAGTGTCATCAACAGCACTATGACAGTGACGACATATGCAACCACACATCTAGGGACAACAGCAAGGCAGCAATGACAACCCAGTGTTGACCATAGCCCAATGCCATCAATGCCATGATGACAATGATGACATGTGCACAACCACAGGCCTGAAAATGACAGTGACAACAATGATCCAGCATCGTCAATGGCCTGGTGCCATTGACAACACCACAACAACACTACCAACATGTCAGGATGTCCACTGCTGGGAGGACATACATGCCACTAGGAGGACATGACAACCAAAACCAACACAGCAACTATAACCACTGCAATAGCATGTGTACAATGGGGTGATCATGATGACTGTGTGCAACAGGGAGGTTGTGATGACCACATACAACAGGCAGGTCACAACAACCATGATGCAATGAGGACAGTGTGACAAAGGTGTCATGATGACCATGATGCAATGAGGAAGGTGTGACATGACACATATGACAAGGGGGACTTGAGGCAACAGTACCATGGAAAGATACCACAACAACTGCATGCAGTGAGGGCAACACAACCAGACTGCGAGGACAAATGCTGCAACAAGGTCATAGCATGTTGAGAATGTCTTATCTTATCTTATCTTATCAGACATTCTATATTGGTCAGCTTATCATTCTTATCATTAATGTCATCATGATTTCTCATTTATTACTCATCCTTATCATGATGACTGATACATTATTACTCATGCTGACTGATACTGACACTGTTCATATTTTACTATTAGCTAGTACTTTTAGTATGATAAGTGTTCTTAATGCTATTGGCTCAGATAAGAGCCTTTACTGCCATTGGCTACTATTGTTCTATCTATTTAGAACTACTATACACATGTACAAATGAACCTGTACTGTATATAAGGAGGAGCTCCCCACACACACACTCCTCTAACAGAATCTCCATCCTCTGTTCTCTTGTATTTGGTGTTTACACTGAGCACTACCTGCTATATGCAACACTTGGCTATCACCTATGCTACACCTACTCTAGTGAGTAACTCCCACTAGAGTTCATCCTGCAACCTTGGAAGTCTTGGACTTCTAAACAGCATACATGACACAATGACAACACTGTGACAAGTACCCCCAGAATTGACAACAGCATGTCATACACACAACAAAGCAAGGGAGATGCCCTAGAACAGCATGCTGACCAGGAAATGATGGCCTTGATGCAATGAGGATGGCATGATCATGAGGATAATGCAACAACCACAGTGGGATGAGGGGGCATGGTAGTATCAGTATACAAATGTAGTATTGTGTTTGTAGTTTACAAAATTCTAGTGGTTTCTAAGTAATTTGATGGGGAAAAAAAAGTACTATGCTACATAACATATGTTCTGTGCCCTCTGTACGTGCTGTGCATGTCTGCACAGCCACTCTGTGCTGTATGAGCTGTATATGCTGACCAATCAGCTGCACAGCCTGTGGCGCTGTAACATACCTGTAGCTCAGTGTACAATAGGAGACCTTACTAGAGCACTGTGAGTCTTGTGATTACCTGTCTAGAGCTCTACATAACAATCTGATTTTGCTGATGCTGCAGGACTTTAGCATGACCTAGCCAAGATCCAAGCCATGCTGCTCTGGAACACACTGCCCCATTCTGCCAGTCTTCCAACCATATTTCACACACTGGGCCTGGACTGTCCCCGCCTGTCAAATAGTGTAGCCCACTACCAGAACTAGGGCATGCCAGCTTATAACTTGGCAGTAACTTGTTTACACTCTTGCTTATCTAATTACCATGTTCTCCAACTTCATTTCACTCATCAGTTCAGTGCAAGTGTATACAACAGAGTGGGTGCAATGTATGCAGAAAAGGGAATATGTACATTAAGTAGATACTGCATATACAAGATGCAATTCATCCCCATTGCACTATCCTGTTGGGTCCCCACCATTGTGTTCTCATCACAGTGTTGTCCTCATTGTAGTATGGTGGTACTATTGACAGCACTGGGTTATCAGTGATTGGCATTTCTCCATCCCCCATGCACAGCAGTACATATAATTGTTGCTATCCAGAAAGCACTTTAGAAATGCTCTCCACTGGATTATAGTTCTTTTTTGAAGGTAGTCAAGACTCTCCAGTTGAACAGAGTTATTGAACTGTTTTGATTAAGCTAGCTATTATCTTGTCTGTCCCTTTTCCTTCATATTAAACCCCTCCACCACTTTTTCTGCTTCTCCTAGGACCATGATGTCAAATAGTACATTGTGGTTATGATGCCTCTCAAGATCAATTTCCAGTTTTCTCTAGTATAGCCTATAGTTGGTTATTGCAGATTTGAAGATACAATTTCAGCTTTGAAGCAGGTCACTGGGCACAATCATCATACTATCTAACGTTACATTATCAGTATCATTGCTGGTTCCACCCCCCACTGTTTCCTTATTGTGGTCTGGGTGCTGGTCAATTTTCACTATCTTGCACAGACATCTGTGTTTTCTGACAAATCCCTTGAGAAGCTGACAGAAGCCCTTCAGCTATTTCACAAAAATAAAGATGCCATTGTCCTGGCTGGTGGTTGAAGGAACTTGTAGGAGATACCAAAGCTAGAACTGCTTCAGAGCATTGTGTCAAACATCTGCCACTCTGGCCCTGTGATGCAATGGTCTGCCAATGCTACTGAGCACACTCATGTCCAGGAAATCAAGACTTCTGCCCAGTCAACTAACAATCAAAATTATTATGACCAAATTGCCTGCTATCTTGATCACTCTGACAAATGCTCATGTTTCAACCTCACCATGTCTTCTCAGACTCTGTGCAAACAACTGTCCCCCATTGATGATGATGCTGATGAGCAGAACAATGATGTTGAACCTGTCAAGTCTGCTCCTCTCCCTAGTGAACAGACTAGTCTTTCTCATCCAGCAATGAATTATTTTATCCTCACCAATGCTCTCTCACATGGGTCTATTCCTAATGTGCTGAAACCATTTTGGACCTTTGTAACCTCCACTACTGCTTTCCATCTTGCAGCAAAACCAAGTCTCTGCATGACCATTGAAGAGGCTACAATGCATTTTCAAATCCCTGACCTCTGTTCTGCTATTAGAGAATTTCTTCAGCATGTACAGGATTGTTTGAGCCATCCCATCTCTGGTGTAAGGACCTGAGACAACAATTTGCTGCTCCCATTTGATCAGGTACAGATATCATCAGTAAACCAGTGATTTTACCACAGTTGTCACAATATTTACAGCATGTTATAGCCTAGTGACAGTACATTATAGCACTACAGTCACACATTGTCACACTATCACAAGGTTACATCATGTCACAGTAACTACAGTCACAAATTATCACACTATCACAAGGTCACATTGTGTCACACAATCCAGACAGGCCATACAGAGGGTACAGTGACACAGTTGGCTAGGGCCATTATCCCTGAGGACTAGGAAATGCTAAGCTAGCATTTCCTAGTCCTCAGGGACTTGGCTTTTTTTTTTGAGTGGTCATGTCACATGTGTCACACTTATCACACTCTGCTGCTCCCACCTCATCCAACAATGCAACAAACAACTGCACATGCCAGTGATGTCACTCACCCACTTCACACCCTCCCAAAATGTCAGTACTGCCTACCCCCTCCACCCTTTCTATCATGTTTGACAGGTCCCCCACTTCCAGCACTCTTAAACCATCAACAATCATGACAGTTTGTTTGACTCCATCATCTGTCACTTACACCTCCCAAGCCCGTCCAATGGCTTTCTCAACAAGCTGTCCACCAACCCTGTGTCCTATCGTACCATCAATGAACCCAATGGTTCCATTGACACATTGTGAGCATGGCAATGCATGCATGAGTGTACTCATACAACATGGGGACAAAGTGACAAGGGTGGGGCACAAGAGTGTATCATGATGACAGTGTGTATGACCTGTACTTGCGCCCCATGTGCCCATCTCACTTTCATGACAATGACACAACAGGAATGCTGCAATAAGGGCAATGCAATAGCATTGCCTCCCCAGCAAAAGCCCAACAGCTTGCTCAATGCCCAGCTGCCACCCCCACCCTCTGCCTATCACACCACCATCACCACCTACAGCACCCCATCCATCTCACACCAATGTAACATGCATAAAATGACAAGGTGACCCTTGTGCCAACACCACCATCTGTCAAACCAGCACATCTAGCAGCAATGTAATATGTATGCCAACAATGAAGTCAGCTGCCAGCATACTATCTCCATGCCCTCTTGTGTTGTCAACAAGCTCAATGGCTTGTCAGCAAAAATGTTACCCACCACCTCCACCCTTGATCCATTAACAAGTACAACCACTTGTTCAATGATACTACCACCACTTGTGGCACCTCTCCACCACTCTTATATCTCCTGGCAAGACTGTCAATGAGCCCAACAGCTCCTTTGACACCCCCATCTCAACCTCCTTTGGCCAACCCACCAGCCACCCATTTCACAACTCCAATGCTGCAGCATCCTCAACCAGATGCTATCAATGGCACTATGAGGATGATGTCCATACATACACAACCATACCTCTGCAACCTGATGAGTTGGAGATGGCAATGATAACGATGTATACATGCCTGCCCTGCATGTATGCCCTACTTACCCCCTCCAGCCATTGACCAGGCATCACCAGCAACACTGTGATGACAGCACATGTGCAATTGCACCCACAACCACCTGACATGGCAGTGACAAGGATGATGATGCTGCCACTGCCTGTCAACAGGCATGACAGCTTGTCCAACACACCACCCACACCAGCAATGCAATAACAAGAATGGGCATATGCCAATGACAATACAATGTCATCAATGGCCTGGTGCCATCAACAACACTATGACAACAACCCATGTGCCAGATCTGCATCACCAACTGCAACAGTGGAGACAAAGGTGATGGCAGGCATCCCCTCAAACCATCAATGAGCTCAACAACTCATCTGACCAACATGTCACGTGTGTCACCTCTGCTCCCTCCAGCAACAACGATACATTAAGAGCCTGGACATGATCACATCCACAACCAGAATGGATTGATGACAGCACAGTATGATCGTACTGTCTACACCATCACCACCACCTGGAGGACAGTGATGACAACTGTGTACCTAGAAAAATGATAGCAACAGCCATGACAAGGACGAGCACCTGCAAACAATGGCAGCAACAACAACAATGTATTGTTGTCCATGGCCCAGCACCATTGACAATGCATGTGAAACCATCTGGATGCAATGGGAACAGCTTGATGAAGACACCATGACAACCACAATGCGGTGGGACGCATGCCACTGGGAGGACACAACATCCACAACCATCATAACAGAACATGTACAATGGTGATCACAATGACTATGATGTGATGAGGGTGGTGTGACAAAGACACTATAACAACTGCAACACAACAAGGGCAATGTGACAAGTCGTATCAATAAAGCAGACTCAATTTGACACCTGCAAGGAGTCACACACAATAAAGATGCACGGACTGTTGATAAGGACATGACAAGGACAACATGCCAGTGACATAGGATGGAAGGACTACAGCATAGTATACATAAATACATTTGTATGTAGTTTACAGAATAAATATGTTTCTGAAGTTACCTAAAAAAAGCATAAGCAAAAACAAAAAAAGCTGTACCATCTGTGCTGTATGTGCCATCTGTACATCGTCTATAGACTCTGTCAGGTGTGTGTATCTGTACAGTTTGTGGCACTATGACTGTGCTGTGACAGCACTGTGTCACACTGTAGTGGCGCTATACAGTGGGGACCTAATTGTAGCACTGTTGCTGACTGTAGCCAACTGTAGCCAATGTACAGTGCTGTGTAGCCACATCTGGGTTTGCTGATGATGGTACAAAGTTCATGTACAGAACCCCCCTTTTCACAACAAGCAAAATGTAGACATACCTCAAACTTTAAGGGCAATTTCCTCCATCTCCTACTCACAGTCATAGCCTATATGACTCTGTCATCATGAGTCCTGGCTCTCAGAGCAATTGGCCTCACCTGCATCAGCAAACCAGCCTATTCAAATAGTCAAGGCTCCAGCTTCTTGGGCAAATTAGCTGAGGTCCCAGCTTGGCATATTGTTACCCAGACTGTGACAGTCTGTCATAATTGCCAAGGTTCACAACCCACATCTGAAGTGATTGCTGAAATGTTGATGACCCAAAAGTCATGTAAATGACATATAGGGCATCACCACCTAAGTTCCAATATGCCTGTGCACTGCACAAAGTAATAATACACTGTGCAACATGAGTTACTATGAGATGGACAACAGCTACATAGGTACATAGGTACATAGGTACATGTTCTTATGTACATAGTTGGTGAATCAGCAAATTTCCAGCTAGGATCTCTGAGATGTGTAACATCAATCAATCCAGCACAACATCAAGGGTGGACGACAATGGATCTGCATACTGATGTGTCCAACCAGTTCCATGAAAGACAAGAAAAAAAACCAAGTAACAAACTTACTGCACAAATTGAGGTTGTTGTGATGCAACTCATGCATCACACAGTCAAGAGCAACTGAATAGCCACTCTGCCTGTTTGAAAGGTGGACATGACCAACAACTTTGTCTACAGCATGTAAATCATCATGTGCCCTTTCTAGGAATATATGATTGAGCTGTAATGTGATAACATTTCTGTGGACAATCTCCTGTGCAAGATCTTGCTGCATATGAGAAATTTGATGGTCACTTTGAGCAGCTTCTAGCAGGAGGTAAGCCTCCACATTGTTGTGTAGGGTGGGCACAGTTTCCTATAAAAATCAACAGAATGTATATGCTAGTCTAGAATTGTCTCACCATCAAGCCCCAAAGACCATGGCTGTTAATTGCAGGTGGTCTTTCACCCTCTCATACATCAGATTGTGAGTCATCAAGTAACTCTGGTTTGCAACTGGCAATGGCGTGAGAATAAGTCTGGTAAATTGGATAAATCATATTCTGGTGAAGAACAGGAATAAGTGAAATATTTCATTGGATTTGAAGAAAGCAGGGTCTGATGACCTGTGGGGCCTGCTAGTGTTGTGACTTGGGG
Organism: Phylloporus gajari; assembly: GCA_038090615.1. NCBI lineage: Eukaryota > Fungi > Basidiomycota > Agaricomycetes > Boletales > Boletaceae > Phylloporus > Phylloporus gajari. The sequence continues at coordinate 24,421 of JBBPMY010000056.1, read as the reverse complement.
AGAGCATCAGTAGGGAAGAGGATGGCAATGCTGAGCCTGTGCCTTTGTGCTGAGTCATTCACATATGAAAGGCATGGTAAGTAGACCTGTTTTGGCAAGGCCTCAATGAGGCTTATTACTTACCTTCACTAATCTCATACAACTTCACAACAACTAATGCCTCAACCAAAGACTACCCATGGTCAACTGAAGACTGTTAGTTGTCCATGTTGTGGCAAAAGGTTTCATTCAGGCACCAACATTTTGCAGCATATGAACCAGCTGGGGAGCTCTTGCTACAGAAGCATCCTATTTGAGGATCCTGTGGAAGATGTGGTGGTCTCTCCTGCATGTGATATGGATTAGTGCTTGGAGGAAACTGACAACAAACTCAAGCTTTGACAATCACCTGGGTTTAATGAAGATCATGATGTTGAGATGGATGACACACCTGCGGACTTCCTAGACAACCCAGAACTGAGGCCAGGGCAAGTGCACCCCATTCAATACATTGAGGTATTCAAGGGTTGTGGAGAGATGTATCCTGGTAGGAAGACCTTCATTGACTGCTTTAGAAAGGATCAGTATGTAGAGGAGAGAAGAGCAAACTGCTATTACCCTTGAGCATCAAGGCAGGAGTGGGAACTTGCATTGTGGATGCTACATTCTTGGCTTAGCATGTCAACAATTGACCATTTTCTATCACTCAAGATCATAAGTAATCATGCTGCCATATGTGTTACCTTCTGACATCTCTTAGATTAAAAATGTTTCTCTCTCATTTCATTCCACAAAGGAGTTCAGGACCTGTGTGGAGGTTGTCCTGGAAGGCCCAAAATGGGTGTGTGAGACTCTGATGCCCAAATACCCTGTCAAACAACCACTTTGCCTTTTCTACCATAATCCAATCAATTGCCTGCAAGTGATCATGAGTAACCCACTTTTATCATCCCACATATCATTTGTTCCACACAAAGTTTGGATGTCTGCTACAAAAATCTGTTGCATCTATGACAAGTGGCTGAGTGGAGATCAGGCATGGAGCATTCAGGTAAGTCTTCTTTACAACCAGGTATCAGCAAACAAGAATCAATATTGTTCATTGGAAGTGTTACCCACTGGCTCCACAGTCCTTAGCATAGTACTATCATCCAACAAAACCAATATCTCTATTATGAGTGGCAATTGTGTCACTCATCTGCTCTTTATCAGTCTTGCTAATATCAACACATGAATCCACAGCAAGATGTTCTTGCACACCTTTCTCCTTCTTGCACTTCTTCCTATTGCCAAATTCACTCACAAGACCTCCCATGTTCATGGCCTACTGTAAGACTGACTGGTGTATCAAGCTCTCAATGTCATCCTATCTCTGTTCAAGACAGCAGCTGCAGTTGGTGTTATGATAAGTGATCCAATTGGAAACTTATGGTACTGTTTCATGTCAATTGTATCCTGGATTGCTGATACCCCAGAAGAATGCCTCCTGGCTGAAACAGGACTGAAAGCATCCCTGATTACTACTGCTACATCTAAGAATTTCAGTGACCCTTATCAACACCCTCCCCAAACTGCAAAAACAATGCTGATCACAATTTGTACTGCCTGGTCAAAACACTCACCAACCAATTTCAAAAACTTCCTCAAAGTTATCAGGCAGCTGTGCTTGAACAGCATCATAGATCCAGTCTGACTAGGCTGGGCCCTATTGGATCCTTGTAATTTTATTACCATAGAACCCCTCTACCATTTCCACTGATTCATCTGAGATCATGATGTGAAGTGGTGATCGTTATAGTAGGGGCTAATGAATTGGATTTTTGCTTCTCCATCATCCAAACTCCTATAGGTTACCAAAAATTTAGTGAGGGCATAAGCAAGTTGAAACAAGTTACCAGCTGCAACCATTGCACAGTCCAGTGTTACCTTATAGGTGCAGTAGCTGGTAAAACTCCTCAGAGGTTCCTTGTAGCTCTGCACACCCTCTTCAACTTCCATTATCTTGCACAACCACCCATCTTTACCACCCACTCCCTTAACCAGGTTACCAATGCTCTCCAAGAATTTCATCAAAACAAGGATGCTATTGTACAGCACAGAGCATGAGAAGGTTAGGAGATCCTCAAGCTTGAACACCTCCAAAATGTTGTCCCAGGTATTTATCAATCTGATATGGTGATGCAATGGACTGCCAATATCACAGAACACACACATGTCGAAGAAATCAAGGTGCTAGCATGCACTGGAAACAATCAGAATTATTATAGTCAGATTGCATGACGCCTTGACAGACTAGATAAGTGCTTCTGCTTTGACCTCACAATGTGCATTGAGGAGCAACCAGCACTCAGGCAGCAGAGAGTTCTACAGATGATGATGAAGATAACAATAATCATGAATCCAACACTGAGCACCTCACTTTCAGAGCATACCACTCTGCAGAACAAGTGATCATCAACCACTTTGGTATCTCCTCTGCCCTCCTACGAGGATCATGCCCCTCTGTCATCAAATCTTTCTGCATGTTCACTACAACTACAATGGCATTCCATCTCACAACCCATCCCTCTTCAAGGCTGACTGTAGCCAAGGCCTCCATCAAATATGGCTTACCAGATCTCACCCTTGACATTGCTGTCTTTCTTGCCCAATAGGATGGAAGTCTCTCAGTGCAGTTGGACACTTGAACACTTCAAGTATGACAGAAACTATGCATTCAGCAGAAGTACTATCACAACACCAATATCCTTGAACCATCACAGACTGTGCACATTATCCCTCCCTCCATCAGCAAAACCCAAATTTGTGACAGTCATATGGCTAATCTTGGCAAATCACAGATTTGGCATAGCACAGCAGTAATTTTACAGTATGTCACACAAAAGGGGTATAATTACAGTAGATTACAGCACCCTTACCCACTATCACATTATCACAGATACCATAGTCATGTATGTCACACTATCACAGTGATCTGTAGGTCACCAGCATGTCACATGGTACCACTGGAGTACAGCAACATGTACAGTTGGCTATATTCAAAGTCCCTGAGGACTAGGAAATGCTTAGGTAGCATTTCCTAATCCTCAGAGTCTTAGAAGAATTTTCCTTGTGATTTGTCACACATCACACTCTGCCACCTAACCTTCACAACAATGACAACAATGCACATGTGGACAGCAATGACATGACAAGCCACTGCAGCAATGTATAGGGTGCTCCCAACCCTTCAAGGCCACCCTTGCAACCCCCTCTCACCATGTCAACAGTGATGACATGGCAAAGAAGATGGGACATGCAACTACATTCACATCACCCACACAGTGACAACTATAACAACACCATGAGGGTGACAGGTGCACAACTACACCTGTATCACCTTTGCAGCAATGATGGTGACCAGGGTGCATAACCACCCCAGCATCACCACACAGTGATGACATGGCAAGGACCATGAGGGCCACTCAACATGGCCATGATAGCAATGTTGATGACAAGCCCAATAGCTCATGCAACACACCACGCTGGTACATGTGCCCTGCACCCATGTCCCATTCACTGTGAATCCCACCTCCACAGCACCCCAGTACTGTTAATGAGCTGCCATCCACCACCTCAGTCCCACACTCACCCCAGGACATGAGGATGACACCACCACACCAACAATGACAACACAGCATCATTGATGGCCTAGAGCCATTAACAACACAGCAATAATGACAACCAGCACCACCTCCATCTCCACCTCCTCTCCCATGCTATCAATGAGCCCAACAGCTCATTCAATGCACCACACATCACCTGCACCCATGCTTGCATCACCTGCACAGTGACATCAAGCACAAGTATGGAACACAGCAACAATGCATGTGGTGATAAGGGCACAATAGTGCATATACCCTGCTCCCACCCCTCCTTCCATCTCTGACCTGCCACCTCCACATCCTTCCGTGATGTCAACAAGCCTAATGGTTCATTTGGTGCAGTACACACAGGACAAGGATAGGATCCTGCAGAGTCATATCTTGTAGACACAACCATCCTTGTCAATCACTTTCAGCAACTTCCTCTGATTACCATTGTTAAGTTTGATGGAGGGCTCATCATTGGGCTTGTCATCAGCTGATTCATCTTTACTGTCTTCCTCATCAGACCCAACCACTCCATCATCCTCAACCCCTTCATCTTGCACATAGTTATCTAAGGCAACTTTTTGGTCATCTTACAACTCAACTTCATTGGCAAGTGTATTGTCTCTACCATCCCATTTGATTGACCTGTTAAACCTGAGATGTGAGTAGTCAGCAAGAGAGATGGCAATAAGTATATGTAAGAATTCTTTTGGAAAGCTATTAATGTCAAACATGTGTGTCATGATTGATCCACTGCAGTTGAAAATCATTACATATATGGTAGAACTGAGCATGTATATGCATGGAACAAGGTACTGGCTGTCTTGTGCAGCTAGAACACATGATGACTTGCCAGCTATCTCTGTGAATGACTGGCCTTTTTCACTTTGTTGACTTTGTTCTTCACTTCATAGAATGTCACAACTTGCCCTCAGTGATGGTTATACTGGGCTGAAGAGAACTGAAAGTAGCATGTGATATTGGGTTTTCTGTGTGCAGGAGACCCACCTAGGGATGAATTGGCCAAGCTCACATCCCAACAGCTGTCAAATGCATGAGTCAGAAAGGGAGTCATTGAGCACCAAACGGTACTCACAAGAATGTCAGACCACTAACCTTGCTGATGACCTCAAGCATGTTGTTTAAAAAGATTTCCAGCTGAACTTTGTGATTTTTGATAAACTTGGGCTGGAGTTTGGGACAGTCAGAAGGAGACAGCCATTTCAACACTCTGTCATCACTGTGCCTATACCACTTCCTCTTCCAAAAGATGTCAAGAATGTTGTCCATCATATAGTGTCTTGTCAAGGGTGTCATCATGCTCTCTGTCCTTGAGAATAAACAGTGATCTGGATACAAGAATTCTAGAAATGTGATACTTTCCTGCTTGTTAAGCTCCACACAGGTACTGCTCATGTTGTTCTCAAGTAAGGTATCCATAGTTGACCTGGTCCAGTTGGTTTTTTGCCTGAACTGTGGGATAATTGTTGAAATCTGTGGACTCTAGTAAGATAGTTATCAAGCGGTGTTACAACTTGGCAAATATGTTTGTATGTACTCATGCAATGAAGGTTATACAGCATCAGATGTGACCAGAGTTGCTAATAGTATGATAAATAATGGGAAAAACATGAAACAGAGTAGTAATCAACACTTACTCAGTGTCCCTTCTGTTTGGGTTGTCTGCTATGAGCTGCCAAGTTGGACATCTTTCTGGGAGCAAGTTGAGCATGGGAACCTGAAGGCAGAACAGACAGTGATATGTGGGACAAATCAATCATCAGATAGTGCAAGTCACTATACATAATAGTAGATTTTACTATGTACAACCATTCTATAATTTAAAGTATCTATGTAGGGGATAAAGCATAATAGGACTCTTTACACCAATATTTGTTAAGCCAAAATGTTGAACTCTGCTCTTAGCTGTTCAATTTATTCAAACACAAATATGCCTCATCACCGAAATCAGGGATCAAATGAGCAGGAGACTGAATAAGAGTGATTGGGATTACCTCTCCTATTCGTTGTCCATTTGACTGGACTGCTCACTTGAGATGGTGCATTCTGATGACAGGGCTCACAGTTCCAACAACAATGTGTTGAACTTATGCAAGGAATAGGTCAGAATATGGGAGCTGGAATATTACTTGGAGTTGGGCAATGGTATGGTCAATTAGTCCATGCTTTGGCCAGTCACTGTCAAGTCCAGAGCTCAGGATGACTGAGTCATATTCACCAAAAGGATTTGTGGATGACATCAGCAAAACCCAAATTAGCTATGCAGTACTGTGTAGAACTGCATGAGGTGTTACAGTTGTCACATTGTGACAGAAAGGTCCCCCCCTGTGCAGATTGTGCACAGAGCACACAGTGCTGTGCAGATTAGGTAATCTGTGCAGCATTGCACAGGTTGGGCTCTTCTGTCAGCCTTGTAGCTTTTGTACAGAGTACTACAGACCATTCAGATACTATAGGTATCACATATTGTAAAAACCAATAATAATATATTTGAATTTATCCACTACAGGTGTTATGTAGCAAGTACAATTACCTACCACTACCAAATCCATCACTCATGGTCCCCAGATGCAGTCACATACATGATGACAACATCATCACTGTAGTGTTGTTGATAGCACTGGGCCATCAACAACACTATAATGTTGCTGTTGTTGTTGCTACACCCCCCATTACGCATGCAGTGTTGAAATTACTAGTGTATTAACATTAGTAATAAGTACTAATCATTTGTCTGTCACACTAATGATCATTAGGATAAGAATCCTAATGATGTCTGTAATGCCATTAGCAAATTATCCTAATAACATTAGGGTAATAAATATATTAGTATCAATAAGTAATGATACTAGTCACTATTCCTAATGTACCATATATGGAATAAGTGACACTTTGATCCTAGTGTCAATTCTAATTGATCCTATGATCCTAAACATTCCTATTGACAATCTGAACAATAGAAAGCATTATCTATTGTTCTGTTGACATATCCATTGTTCTAATACTAGAACAATGAAGTCTATATTAGGAGAACAATAGATAGATAGATTGTCCTACAACAATTCATAGATCAAACTCAGTTATCTCAGACTGAATTCTAGATATATATACAATATTTCTATACATGAAACAGTAGACATAGAATATATATGAGTCAAATCACTTGTATCAGACTACTTCTATCAATTAGAAGTTGCTTTATCTGTTCCTAATCAATCTAGACTCTTATACCTCAAGAGAAGCCTCTGCTAAGTATAGTAAGTCTCAACTGTACATACTCCCTTCATTGTACTGTGTACTCCAGTGGAACTAGCTTCAGTTTCATTAGGTTATGAGCCCTGCCTCTATCCTATAGGCAAAAGCAATTACTGTCTTCGATATAATCAATGCCTAGCAGATCTGAGGCACTAGCAGAGCTTGAGGCTCTTACTCTCCAACTCAGAGAGATTTATGGAGAAGAAGCTCTCATTGAACTTCTATCCCATAACCTAGCAATGTGAACAGCTACCCACACTCTCCATAATCACATTGGGACTAGAGACTTAACTCCTATCAGACTAGCAACTATGGGCTCTAATATCTCTGATCTTACTTTCTCAATGGTCAATTACTTCGATGATGACACTGACCAATGGTATATAGAGATCAACCTATCTTAGGATCCTATCCACCCCATTGAGATTACAGAAACACTCATCGTAAGTAAGGAATCATCTAATTGTACCCATATTATAGGAACTGGTATCCTTGTCAATTATCCTGATCCTGCATCCTATCATTGTCATCTCTTCTATGGATCTATTAGGGAATCAGACACTACCATGTCTGCTGGTACCCTTAGCAAACTGTTCAACATCAGTTAAATCTTAGACATTGCTACAAGAGATCCTAGATGTTCATCTCCTATATACTCTCCATCCTCCACTTTTCAAGATTACTCCATTGATCCTTATCTGTTTGCTGTTCCTGCTTCTCCTTCTATTACACCTATACTGTCTTTTCAATGGATAGAATCAACCTCACCATCCTCAGGTGCCACAAGTGGATCAGAACCACAAGGCATTGATGGTGAGGACCAACAGTTATCTGTTAAGACCAGGGAAATTAATACATCACCTATGTAATCTACAGCCTCTTCCTCACTCCATCAGATCATCTTCCTCTGATAGAGAAATCACCTGATCCCACTGTCCAAACACTTCCTGAATCAGTCTCAGCAAGATCATCCCATTCCTTTCAATCCCATTCATTCTGATCTTGTCCTAACCAACCTCTTCCAAATCCACCTACTCCATCTCATCCATCTTGCTCTAGACCTTCTGCTTCATCCTTTGACAAACCATCTATCTCCTCTAAAGAAAGATGTATTAGAGAAGCTGTTAACTTTCTTAATGGCATATCAAACCTCCTTGTGCAGAGTCAAGGATTATCTGAACAAGGCTCCATCAGGAATCAACCTGTGGAAGCAATTCCAACTTGTCAACTACAAAGCTCTAATTGAGCAAGTAGAATCCACAGATATGATAGATCCTCCTCATCTTACTCATCTCAGGAAAGACCCTCAACTTCTAGCAGAAGAGAATCAAATGGAACTAGACGAAATGTACTCAGAGATGGAAATGTTGGACACCACTTGAACCCTGGCCAATATAGGACCAACACCATCCAATCTCCATCAACCCACCATGGATGTCACCCATACTCAGTCCATTTTGCAGATTCAGCCAGATGAACTTCAAGGTCTTCAGCAATTTTCTGATCCCCCAATCATTCACTATTCAGAACTGGTTCAGGACCTACAACTGGGTTGTCTAATCCCATTCACCAAAGGGATTACTTCCACCATACTACACAAACAGGTCGAAATTGAAATAATCAATGCAATCAGAGACAAAGAGAACCCCAGTTGATTCACTCCCTTCATCACTTGAGCTCTTTGTCATCAAGTTCAATATAGAATTCCCCTAGCAGGAGGAATCTTAGGAGAGAGTTGAGCTTTAGATCTAACCAATTGACACACCTTGATTCTAACCCTGAACCTTCAGGTTCTATGATTTGAGAGCTTGAAGGAGAATGAACTAGTCATTCAAGGACCTCTTTATCATGGTGAATGACTTACCAGTTTCTTGGAAAGAAATGGATACCCTATCACAGTTCAATCCTATCACAACACTCCCTATTATCTATGCAATGAGGGATATCCAATCTTTGACATCAGGATGGAAGATACTTGGACTATTTGACAGACCCTATGAAGATCTGAACCCAACCTTGTTTTTACAGAAGTGGTTGGAGTTTTAAAGCTGGAATTTGACAAAGAGTAAAAGTGTGTTATACTATTATGGTATGATGACAGAGATGATATGTGGCATAGGGATCGCCTCTATGAGAAAGAACTAACAGGAGTCACTGAATTTGACTTAGAATATATCAACTCCTGTGATCAATGGGAGAAGAAAGAAATCTCTTGGGATGTCCCTACTCAGCAACAGTGGAACTGGCATTTTGATCAGGAGATGAGGAAGAGATTTCATCAGACCTTCCCTTGGTTCTCTTACATGTCCAGACATGTTGAAGCTAACATCAAAGCCAGGTTTCATCTATTCCAGAAAACCATCAGATTGAATCAAGACTTTGAAGATAGTCAAGCAGAATTGTCTATCAGTCTCAATCGTACCATTCGAAACAAGTCTATTATCCAGACTTTGCAGTCAACTATCAAAAGAGAAAGAAGAGAATTAGTTGCTTGAACTCAGCATTATACTGCTGAGATTGCTGGACATAACAAGTACATGGCAGAAATCCTAGAGAGCCATGAGCAGCTTTCCAGACTCATTTGAGAAATCACTAAACAGAAGTCACCTTCCCCTGATGGAGGAATTGATCTACAACTGGTCTACCCTGATAACAAAGAAACCAGGAATAGCAGCCAAAATTCTAGAAAGAGAACAAGAATTTTTCACCAGGATGCCAATGAATTGACTGACATCAGGGTTCTCAGGAGATCCTTACATGGAAAGAGTGGATGATCCAAATTATCTTCCTTCTCAAGTTGAATATGATGGTACTTTTCTTGAATATTTATTCTGGCCCAGTTCTACTTATTATCTCACTCCATTTGAGAGTTGTAAATATGGTGTTTATTTAACATGGGAGGCTATAAATGATAAAGGAGAAATAGAAACATGGGATCTGGAGAACTCCTATTATTTCCCTTCACTTTCTGATGATCTATTCAAATGAGGTTGTTCTATTTATCAGGATACAGATCATTATATAGAGACTCAATCTATGTATCATATTATCTATCTGAAAGATGACTGAGGGTGTCTCTTGAAACCTCAAGCTAAATGTCATCAGACAGATAAATGAGCTCAAAGAAGGACAACTAGAAGGGAAAAGAAACAGAGAGAAAGGAGAACCAAAGGAAAGAAGAAGGAGACACTTGACAATCCATCAGAAACTGATGATAGTGATTGGATGGATGCTTTGGATAGGACTTGTATGGATATTGAAATTCCTTCTGGTCAGATCTCATATATCAATGACACTGACATATTCTTCTCTATTTCAGTTGCTACATTCATCCATTGGTGAACTATGGCTTCACTCAAGATCGGATCTGAAGTTATCAGCAAGATCAAAGAGCTTGAAGGACCCCACAACTATATCATATGAGCATTGCACCTTCAAGGACTCTTGACTATGCTAGGAGACCACTGGTCTATCACTACTAGAGAGAAACTGTGGAAAGATCAATCCACAGACAATGAGAAAGCTAAGTGGATGATCATGGACCAACAGGCATATGCAGTCATTGCCAATTACTGTCATCCCTCCATGAGACATAATGTCCTAACTGCTCATGATGTTGAAAGAGATGTTACTAGCTCAAAGATCACTGAGAAGAAATCCATGGTGCATAAATTGTGGAAATATCTTGAAGATCTCTATAAACCACAAGGTGCCTCTGGATACTTCCAAATCATTCAGCAGCTTCTTCAATTCCAATTCAAGAATGGTCCTATGGGCAATCAGATTGCTGAATTCACTGGTTTAATTAACCAGATCAAGGACATCAGACTCACCCTACCTGACACAATCTCTACCATGATCATGCTTAATGCACTTCCCCATTCCTATAACCAGATGGCCTCTACTCTTGTACACACTGTCTCTGATCAAAACTTCAATCCTGGTCATGTGGGATAAGAGATCCTAAAAGAATCTAACCTTAGAATGATCTTACATGCTCCTGCTTCCACTAGCTTGGCCTCCAGAGTTGATCATTCATCTCCCAATGCTTTTGCCAATCAAACCAACACTATACACAATGCACCTTCAGTTCAGAAGTGGTCTGTGTGTAACATGAATGGTCATACCTCTGATTGTTGCTGGTTCAGGATGAAGAAACCTTTTGGACATGTAGGGAATCATAAGAAACCCTATGTCAAGAAACCTAGACCTGCAGGATCTGAGAAACATATCAAGAAAAAAGCTAAGGGAACCAACACTGGTAAACTCAAAGCTAAGACTCACTTTGTTGATGGTGACATTAATCAAGCTTCCATGGCAATGGTCATTGATGAAGTCGAATATGATAAGGGTTACCAAGCAGACATCAATAGCATTGAAGACATTGATCTTCAACTAGAAGATATGTCTCAAGTTGCTCAAATTGAAGAGACTAGTGAAGAACCTATTTTCAATTGTTGGGAACCCAGGAATGATGGAGACAGCTATCCCAATGATGGGATGACCTGGGAGAAAGACCCAGAGCAAGAAGGCATCACGATACTCTCTACTGAAACAAATAAGGATGAAACTAATCAGTCCTTTCAGGTCTTTCAACCAAGGCAAACTGTCTCATTCTAATGAGACATCTGATCAGAAATCTTTCTCTTCTATTCTTTCCAATCATATTTATTCTTCAGAAACATCTTGTGACCTGGAATCTGTCAAAATGGCTATTCCAGAGAATACCAATCGTTCTAAACTACATAGTTGAATGATTGATAGTGGAGCCACCAACCACATTACCCCCTTCTATGATGATTTTATATCTATTAGCAATGGGGAGAAACTTTGTGAAGTAGCAAATAGTGCAACAATGATGATGATCAGTCCTGGACATGTAATTGCTAAGTCCTCAGACCAACATTCATTAATATTGGGAGATGTATGGTATTCACCTAAATCTCCACATCAACTATTATCAGTACCAGCTTTAACCAGAAATGGTTGGACTGAGGGGAGGAATTTTTGGGAAAAGATTTCCAATTGTTCCTTACTTCAAGAGGTATTCAACACCAACAATCTGTAGCTAGAGAACCACAACAGAATAGTAGAGCTGAATGATTTAATCGGACTCTACTAGACAAAGCAAATGCAATGCTTCACCAGGCATGTCTTCCTAATGTTATGCTTGGTCCAGGTAGGGCGAAGCGTAGCCTTTGAAAACTAAGACTAGAGCTAAGACTTGAAACTAGGTGATGGTGGTCAATAGGTGACTAGGACTTTCTGAGGTTACCAGAAGACAGGTAGTCAACTGGGTCTAGGGGAATTGAAAGGCTAATGGCCAATCAGAGACGAGGTACTGTTCACAAGACAGTGAACTGGGTACCCAGAGATTAGAGGTTCAAAGGACAAGCTCCCATTCAGAGGACAGGTGGAGGCTCAAAGAGACGAGAGGCAGCAGGAGGAAAGATCAAGTGGATGGCTAGTCTAGTGGTACAGGAGTACTATGAGGAGAACTAGCTTAGAGAAAGGAAAGAGAAGAAATGAAAGAAGGCTTATATACCCTAGGTATAGAAGCTGACAGAATATGAAAGAACTAAAAGTACACAGGATTGGTCAACAAGATGACTAAATAGAATGCAATGGAATCACATGGAATGTTCAGGAAGATGAGAGAAAGAACTACGATTAGGAATGATGATGAGTCATCGGGCTGATGACCAAGAAGAGATGAGTAATCGTAGGAAAAAGAAATAATGTCCAAAACTTGTATGACGAAGACAAGGGAAAGAAATCATAACACCTAAGTCATTCTGGCAAGATGCAATAGAAACTTCTGTTCACATCTACATATAATCAACAACCCATGTGAAGAATCAAATGGGAAACCCCTATATCCATCTGGGATAAGAGTATAAAGAAACCAGATGTATCTGGATTCAGGATCTTTAGATGTAGAGCATATGTCTTCATCCACAAAGAAGATCACAAAGATAAACTATCACCTAAAGCCAAAGAGATGATATTCATTAGATATTCACCAGGAACCAAAGGATACAAATTCTATAACCCACATGATCGAAAAGTGGTCATTGCCAGCAGTGTTACATTTAATGAATTCTCTTTCTCAAAATGTTCTAAGGAGTCAAACAAACCAGATCAAGAGGACACTTACAAAGATCATGGTTCATTAGAATTTGATGTTAATCCAACAGACCTGCTACCCAATCCTGATCCCAATCCTGAACAACGACAGGAAGGACCTCTTGAAGATCCTGATGATCAAAGAAAAGAGGAACCATTACTTAGGACACCACTAAGACCACCACCTTGTCAGAATCTAGCACTCTCACCTTAAAGACAAAACAGGGGAAACCAACCTCTACCAGTACCTATTTGACCAAAGACACCAGCAATTCCTGAAGGACTTAGGAGAACAAATCAACCTCCTAAACCAAGAGTTCTTCAAGATAATGTCTTTGATAAAAAGACAGCAGTTGAAATAGAGACACTAAATGAGGATGAAGATATATTTGGACCTGACAAGGAAGATGCACAGAATATGAGTGCTCACTTCATGAAAGCACTTATGTCAACAGCAGCACCAGTGTTTGATATTTCAACATACTATAAAGACATTTTCAAGCTGCCTAAAGATCAACAACAGTCTTGGTTGGATGTCTGTAATGAAGAAATCAAGTCTATGAAAGATAGACACATATGGGATCTAGCAGATCTACCTCCAGGTCAAAAACCCATAATAGGGAGATGGGTATTTGTCAAGAAAAGCGATGGACGAACTAAGGCATGTTATGTTGCTAAGGGATTTACTCAAATCTTTAGAATAGATTTTGAGGAGACCTTCTCACCAGTTGCCAGATTTGAAACTGTGTAACTGTTACTTGCTCTAGCTGCATTCAAAGATTGGGAAATAGAGGCACTAGATCTTAAAACTGCCTTTCTCTTTGGTGATCTTGACAAAGAGATGTATATGACACAACCAGAAAGTTTTGTACAGAAAGGAAAAGAGACCAAGGTATGTAGATTTAACAAAGCAATCTATGGCTTAAGTTTTTGTCCATACACTTCTAAAAGTAACAAGTTCATTTGGAAGTCAAAGACCTTTAAGTGTTGCAGGATGAACTCTAGTGGGAGTGACTCACTAGGAAGGCACAGCATAGGTGGTAGCCAAGTGTTACAGGTAGTAGTAGTGCTTAGTGTGAAACACATGGCAGTACAAGAGAACAGAGGATGGAGATTCTGTTAGAGGAGTATACATGTAGGGAGCTCCTCCTTATATACAGTACAAGTTTGTTTGTATGTGTGTATAGTAGTTCTAAATAGATAGAACAATAGTGGCCAATGGCAGTTAAGGCTCTTATCTGAGCCAATAGTGTTAAGAACACTTATTGTACTAAAAGTACTAGCCAATAGCAAAACATGAGCAGCATCAGTATCAGTCAGCATGAGTAATAACATATAAGTCATCATGATAAGGATGAGTAATGAATGAGAAATCATGATGATATTAAAGATAAGAAAGATAAGCTGACCAATATAGAATGTCTGATAAGATAAGATAAGATAAGACATTCTCAGTTCAGAGTATCTCAAAAAATTCAATTTAGCAAGTGGATTCTATGTAAAATATTATGACAGGCTAACTTTTGGACAGTGAAGATAGGCAGTAGGAATCTATGACTCCTCTTCAAGAGAATCAAGCTCATACATATCACCAACTACCCACCAATTCTAACTCATATTTGACAGAATTGTTCCTGAGTCCACAGGTTTTATGACAATACATGCAGCAATAATCCTTTATAGTATTGTGAGTGTGGATGCCATCTAGTGCTGCAGCATCTCCTACCAGTGCCACCAACTGTCCTTTGAGCTCTCCAATTTCTGTCAGAAGGTCAGAGATCATGGATGTCAGGCCAAGCACCAAAGAATCTTCCCCACACTGAACCCCAGTGCCCACATCATACCCATGGGCACTGCATCAGCAAACCAGCCATAAAGTGTGCAGGCCTGTATAGGCTTGTGTGTCATGACAGATTCTACAGGAAGGTACTTAGTATTACAGACCTTCATAGTTCTTTGTAAGGGCTGTGGATAATTAACTCTAATGATGAATACAGATACTATGAAGTACCCAACAAAAGTCACAAGTCTGTCCAGCACTCCACACATACACTGCACAAACATATAGAGAATGCCATTCAGAAAGCCAGTACTCCAGACACTACACTAGCAGGCTGCACAAACATGTGAACATATGGGTTCATTGACATACAGACAACCAAGCAGTCACATCAGTCCGTTGTACACAGGCTCCATTTGGGTAACCCTATAACCACATCATCAATCCAATACTGGTTGAAAGTCACTATTGAACACAATGACAGCTCCAGTCTCATTGATGGACGCTCTGTAAAAATTGGTATGAGACAACATATCAAGTTAAATGGCTTACCTGGCAGAAGCACCCCACTTAAAACAGAGTGCCTCCATCTTCACTACATACTTTGGGTCCTCATTGATAGTGAGTTGCATCATGTAAAAGTTTGCATAAACCTTGGAATAGCTCACATACTCAAATGTTCGATCCTGACAAGCTCCACTAATGATATACTCATCAATAGCAGCTTGGAGCTAGAGAAAAAAAATTAGATGAGGTGCAGCCCTCAAGAAGCATGTATATGGTGGTTGCTGCCAGGCAGACAGTGACTTTTGGGACTTTACAGTCAAACACTTCTGGAAACAGAACACCAAGGGCAGAGGGGCCAGTGTAAAAAAATGAGACAACAAGAGCTACAAGGGCAGGGGTGGCTATATTATTTGTAGAACTCTGCAAGAAGTTAGTAAGAATAAACAATTTCATGCAACATACCTCATCATCAACACCATCACAAGTGAAAGCTGATCCTCAAATGAGATGCTTGGCTTTGACTTTATTCTTGTCCAATGAGCAGTCCTCACTAAGGTTATAGAAGCACAGCACAATCTCACATGCTGTGGCCTTCAGCATTGAACACCAGGTCATTAATGCTTCCAAAAGCTTGTGTATAATTGTGAGCAGGTCAATAGTATAGACACCCAACTCACTAAAACACCAAGGTCTCCCTGGTATTGTGGCCAGTATCCTACAGAGCACAGCAGGCAGCTCATTAGCAGACAATGGCAATTGACACACTTTCTGGAATGTTTTTGCATTCATTCAGGGCTTCCACAAGGTGCTTGCCACTTTTCCATTTGATAAATTCAGAACAGTTGAGAAATGGGTTGCTCACAGCAGATTTGCACTGCAATTTCTACATTGCATGTTCAATAACTTCACAGAACTTGTGAGGGTAAGATTGAAGCTTAGTGGCAGAACCTGTCAATGGACCTGGAGGAATATTCACACTAGGCAGTCCTTCAGTGTCATCAGCCAATACACCAGCCATGGAAGTGGCTTCTGGTTGGGGGGGATCTGGGGTAGCAGTGGCCACTGGTCTTCTCCCACTTTGTGAACAAGAAGGATTGTCGATATTAAAGTGGTGTTGTTGCTGATGGCAGATATCATTCAGAGCCAATAGATTTGGAGGGCAGGGAATACAGTTATGTTGATGATATTGGCCAACAATGTCAACAGATTTGTAGAGTTCATGTTCCTTGGTAAGGAGACAGGGATCTGTACTATGCATGTCAGTTAATGGGCTCAACCTAGCAAGCACCCACATCACTGAATTGGCCATTACCAGGACCTTGGACAGCGCCAAATTGTTTCTTGGCGAGTGGAGCTGGACCTGTCAAAGCTTTAAGCTAAATTCGTATTGACATGTGATGGCCCACCATCAATAATATCAGAAAGTAGTACTTCTGTCGACCCTGAGTAATCATGAGTTAGCAACCATTGGTTGATACACAAAGACACACCTTTGTGAGTTGAAAGATTACAACAGTTGGAATTTGCTGCTAAATGTGTTGTAAGAACCAGTACCACACTTTTTTTATTACTCACCCCAAAGAAATGCTTTAGCAGTATGGTTGTCCTCATTGGGCAAAAGTTTGTCAATTTCACCCTGTTAATCAGCATTATGGAAGGGAGACAGGTCATTGACCTCTGGAGCTTTATCATGAGAATAATAAGATGGTGGCTTTAAAGCATGGCCTGCTATGTCTCTCAAGCTATGACCTGAATACATTTGTGTAAAAGGGATGCAAGTAAGTTGAGCTACATGAGAAGCCCTCAATGGAGTTTGTGGCATTCAGAGCAATGTGTCAAATTCAGAGCAAGAGGCAACAGAACCAGAACAAGAGATTGAACAAGTCATTCCACCATGAGAGTTGAAGATGACAGAACCAGAGCAAGAAATGGGAAGGTCACCATGCAAGGTAATGGGGAAGGATACAACATGCTTTGTAGAAGCAGTCAACTCAGCACAAGATGGGACAGTGGACCCAGGACATGATGTAGAAGCAATGGACCCTGGCCAAGTGATGGGATCCCTAGATCCAGTGTGAGTCTCCTGAACAGTGTATCCAGCCTGTGGTGAAGATCCATGGTGACTCAAAGCAGCCCCAGGTGCTACATTAGGGCCATCACCAGAGATTGAACTTGAAGGAGTGCCAAGCTGTCTCTGTGACAAATCCATGGTGATTTTCCCTAGGGGCACATCAAAACTGTAGCATGAACCTTTCATGGACAACCAATAGGTGGGTAAGGATTGTTGACAGACACTTGGGTGGGACTGGGGGTCAGGAATAAACTATCTGGTCGTTAATGACAGAAAAATGCAAAGAAATTTGAGTACTGTGTCACCAGAGGATGCCTTAGATGTAGAACATCCTACATCACCAGATGTTGGGGCCATCAGATTCAAAGGTTCACTTGCTGTGGCAACAGCAAGTTTAGATGGTCTACTTTGAGTTTGAACATGCTTAATACTCTCTAACTGAGCTATTTGCCTGCCTTTGCCCATGTTAGCCCTTCCTGAATGACATACTGTCTTGCCACCAGAATCTGTTGTGTTGCAGAGTAAGTGTCTAGCTTATCAGAAGAGACAACAGTACCATCTCCAATAGAAACTGTCTTCATTTTCTTACAATGTGTTGAGAATATCTTATCTTATCTTATCTTATCTTATCAGACATTCTATATTGGTCAGCTTATCTTTCTTATCATTCACATCATCATGATTTCTCATTCATTACTCATCCTTATCATAATGACTAATATAGTATTACTCATGCTGACTGATACTGACACTGCTTATGTTTTGCTATTGGCTCAGATAAGAGCCTTTACTGCCATTGGCCACTTGTTACAATTTCTTTCTTTCCACTTAGTCATATGAATTCTGAACATTATTTCTTTTCTCTACGATTACTCACTTCCTTTTAGTCATCAGCCCGATGTCTCATCATCATTCCTAATCGTAGTTCTTCCATCATCTCCTTGGACATTCCATGTGATTCTATTGTATTCCATTTAGTCATTCCACTAACCCATCCTATATACTTTTAGTTCTTTCATATTCTATTGGCTTCTATACCTTGGGTACATAAGCCTTCCTTCATTTTTTCCCTTTTCCTTTTCCTTAAGCTAGTTCTCCTCAGAGTACTCCCTGTACCTCTAGACTAGCAATCCATTTGATCTTCCTTCTCCTCACCCCTCATCTCTTTGAGCCTCCACCCATGCTCTGAATGGAAACTTGTCTTTAGAACCTCTAGCCTCTGGGTACCCAGTCCACCATCTTGTGAACCATACCTTGGATTGATTGGCCATTAGCCTTTCAATCACTCTAGCCCCAGCAGACCAATTGTCTCCTGGCTCTCTTTGGTCCAATCAACTATCGTTGCCTGGTCATTGATAGTCCTAGTCACCTAACCATTGCCTAGTGACTCTGAGGCGCCTTACCACCGCCCAGCCCTTCAAACCCAGTTGACTACCCATCACCTGGCCTACTAAAGCTCTAGTCTCTAGTCTTTCTGAGGCTATGCTTCACCCTACCTGGACCAAGTATAACAAAAGAACTAGCTTCCCTCGAAGCGACTACCTTCACATAGTTCACCCACCATTTCACACAGACCCTCAGTTAACCCCATGTGGGGCACCCATTGTACTCCTCAACACAAGTCAGGAGAATCCTCAGACACTTTGCCTCTGGCAGAACTCAAACAATCACCCGAGACTGCTCGTCCCTTAGATCTACCCACAGACATCCCTGTTTCTTCAGCTGAAGAAATCAACTACATCAAACAACTCGCTGATCAACTTGATCAAACTCTAGATCTCCCTTCTGAGCCCACTGTAGTCCATGTCCCAGAGACTGACAAACTCTTCGACTCTGATGAGTATGAGGAACCCAACCCAAAACCCATCAAACCATCTCCCACCATGACCACCAAACCTGTTGAACTTCGCCTTGCCCCACCTGAACATTTTAACAGGGACTTCCTTAAGGCCCAACAATGGTACAACTCTGTAGCCTTCTACCTCTTAGTCAATAAAGAGGTCTACAGCACAGATGAGAAGAAGATCGCCTTCACTCTCTCCTACATGACCAAAGGCTCTGTCCTGACCTGGGCTACCAACTTCCATGCTGAATGTATCAAGAAGGAAGACCCTGACCTCAGAACCATGAAGGACTTCACCAAGAAGTTCCTCAAGGACTTTAAATAACATGACACCATCAGGGTGGTCATCTCTTGGCTTGCCAACACTTGCATGACCCAAAAAGGGGGTAAGTGGGAACCCTCTCTTGCCGAATACAATGCGGAATTCCACAACAAGTCCACTCTCACCAGTATCACCAATCAAAATGTCCTGATCGGGTACTACTCAGTCAGTATCCCTGACTTCCTCATGAAACACATCTTCAATATGGAGACCACCCCCGAAACCCTAGAAACATGGATCACCAAGGTCTCCACATTCAACACTCAGAACAAACAAGCCCATGAAATCTCCAGCTGTTGTACCTCCTCCTCCTCCCACTACACCTACCACACCTACTCCACTCCTAAGGCAGAATGAGACCCACACTATGGATGTCGATGTAGTATGCATTGGCAAACTCACTCCTGAAGAGTGCCAAAGGTGCTTTGCCGAAGGATGATGTCTCCGCTGCTGAGAGAAGAGACACTCTGCCAGGGACTGTAAAACATTCCAAACCAACAAACCCCTTACTCCTTGTCCTCAAGTCAAAAAGATTGAAAAGGAAGACCTTCCACGCCTGGAGGAGATAGAGGATGATGACGAGGATAACAAGGTCGCCTGCATCTCTTTCACAGTGACCAAGGATTTTTAAACCAGAGGACTAGATTGATGCTAGCTACCTCCTCTCCTAGTACATGTGCTTGAGTAAATGTAACAATCCCTAGAACTATGAAATCTATGCAAATCCCTGTTCAACTCATAGTTCCCTCGCATACCATGAAAACCATCGACACCTGTGCCCTCATCAACAGTGGTGCAGATATCTCCTGCATCAACTGGCAGTTTGTGCAAAAGCATAAACACCCCACTACGAAACTCACCGTTCCTATTCCTGTCAGGAATGCAGACCAAACTCAGAACAAAGGAGGGGCTATTCACTTCACCTCTACCCTCTTTGTTAACATTGAAGGAATTGCCCACTGTATCCTTTTCCATGTCATGAGCTGTGGCAATGAGGACATCATCCTTGGACTCCCTTGGCTCTGCCATGCCAACCCTACCATTGACTGGGAGACTCACAACCTTTTCATCTCAGAAACCACCAACCAGTTGAAAGAACTCTACACTGACTTCATGTCTGACACCGACAGGCATAACTCCTACTTTGCACAACCTGGAATATCTTGCCCTATTCCAGATCACCACAATGTCTCCGCCATCTATGACTCCTGCCTCTTCAAATATCTTGACTACGAAGAGGAATCCACCTACATCGACCACACCCTGACCAACAGGGTAATCCACCACATCATCCAAGGAGACGTCAAATGTTTCTTAGTCAACTCCCCTGTAGTCGCCAAGCTCACCACAGCTACTGAACTTGCCATGGCTGCAGAACTGACCAAACCAAAAGTCACCCTACCTCCTGAGTACACTGACTTCGCCCAAGTCTTCTCCAAGGAGGCTACTGACCACATCCCTCCTATTCAACCCTATGACCACAAGATCAACCTCAAAGACGAGTTCACTCCCAAAATCGGCAAACTCTGTCCCCTATCCTCTGATGAGAAGAAAGCTGCTGATGAGTTCATCAATGAAAACCTTGCTTCTGGCAAAATCTGCCCCTCCTCCTCACCACAGGCATCCCCCTTCTTCTTCATCAAGAAGAAAGACGGCAAACTTCGTCCCTGCCAAGACTACTGGTACCTCAACGAACATACCATTTTTGACGCATACCCTCTTCCCCTTATCTCCAACCTCATCAATAAACTCTGAGATGCCCATGTCTTCACCAAATTTGATGTCCGATGAGGGTACAACAATGTCTATATCAAGGATGGACACCAATGGAAGGCTGCCTTTGTCACTCACTGAGGCCTCTTCAAACCCACTGTCATGTTCTTTGGAATGTGTAACTCCCCTGCCACATTCCAGCAATTCATGAACAACTCCTTTCAAGACATGATCACAGAAGGATGGCTCATCATCTACATGGACAACCTCCTCATCTTCTCCCCCAATGAAGCTATACACACAGAATGGACCAAAAGGGTCCTCCAACAAATGACCGAACTTGACCTCTATCTCAAACTCGAGAAATGTCAGTTCACCTCCACTGAAGTTGAGTACCTCAGAATGATTGTCAAACCAGGTCAACTTGCCATGGACCCAGTCAAACTTGATGGTATCGCCAAGTGGCCTACTCCATCCAAACCCAAAGATGTTTGGTCATTCCTTGGTTTTACCAATTTCTACCACTGCTTTATCCCTGACTACTCTACTGTTGCTTGCCCTCTTCTTGACCTCATGAAGAAAGACCACCGCTGGGAATGGATCCTCACCTGTGAAACCTCCTTTCAATCTCTGGAGAAACTCTTCCTTGCCCATCCTGTCCTCCAGCTACCCAACCCTACTAAGTCCTTCGCCATCACCACCAATGCTTCTAAATACGCCTCTAGAGGTATCCTTCTTCAAACCAACACTAACAGCGAATGGCACCCCTGTTCCTACCTCTCTCAGATGTTCAGCAATGCTGAATGAAACTATGACATCTATGACTGGGAACTCCTAGCTGTCATCTGCAGACTCAAAGCCTGGCACCACTATCTCCATGGCTCGCCCCATCAGATCCAGGTCTTTATGGACCATAAAAATCTTCTTTACTTCAAGGAGGCTCACAACCTCAACTGTCACCAAGCCTGTTGGCTCCTTGATCTTCAGGATTTTGACCTCCACCTCATTCATGTCCCCGGTAAACTTCTCACCAGTCCTGATGCCCTCTCCCATCACCCAGATCTCATCCCCACTACTGACACCGATAATGAGGGTGTCATTCTCCTAACCCCTTCTGTCTTCATCAATGTCATTGACAGCACCCTCCACACTCTCATCTCCTCTGCCTCCATCTCTGACCCCCTGATGCTCCAGCATCTCCAACTCACCGACACTTCCTCCCCTGCCTGTCTCTGCTCTCAGCTCTCTGACTGGCAAATTACCAATGACGTCCTCACTTACAAAGGACATGTTTACATCCCTCCCGACGAACCCCTTCATTGTTCCATCTTAGAATGCTGCCATGACCACAAATCTGCTAGTCATCCAGACTATCTTAAAACCTGTTAACTTGTCTCTGCTGAATTCTGGTGGCCTGGCCTCACCCATTATGTGCGAAAGTATGTGGAAGGTTGTGGGGTGTGTCAACAAAACAAGGTCAATATGCACCTGACTGTCCTGCCACTTACTCCCATTCACGCTGCTGGCACCTGCCCATTCCAATCCATCTCCTGTGATCTCATTGCTGGCCTTCCACCTTCCAGCGACTTTAACTCTGTGTTGGTCGTGGTAGACCACACCTACAAGAGGGGTGTTTTTATCCCTACCACTGATACCATGACTGTCAAAGGCATCACTGAACTTTTCCTCCACCATGTCTACAAACACTTTGGTCTCCACAACAAGATTATCTCAGACCATGGCCCACAATTCACTTATGCCTTTGTCAAAGAACTTGGCAAACTCCTCAACTATGACCTTGCCCTCTCCACTGTCTACAACCCTCAGACTGACAGTGAAACCAAACAAGTGAACCAGGAACTCAAAACTTATCTCTGCATCTTCTGTGGCACCAACCCCACTTCCTGGTCACAAAAGCTCTCCCATGCTGAGTTTGCCCACAATCACTGCCCTCACTCCACCACTGGTCAATCCCCCTTTTACCTCATGATGGGTTATGAACCCTGTGCCCTACCAACTGTTTTTCCTGAATCCCACCTCCCCACTGTAGAACAATGTCTCAAAACCCTCGCTGCTGTCTGAGATGAAGCTCTTGCTGCCCACGAACTTGCCAGACAAGTGATGGCCTCTCATAACCGTCAGAAATTCATCCCTTTCACCAAAGGAGATAAGGTGTGGCTAGAAGCACAGAACTTAAAGTGTCCGACAAACCTGAAGTTCACACCAAAACGAGAAGGTCCCTTTGTCGTCACCAAGGTACTATCTCCACTCTCCTACCAACTCTGCATTCCCAGTACCTGGAAGATCCACCCTGTTTTCCATGCCTTGCTTCTCACACCCTATCACAAAAACGATGTTCATGGCCCGAACTACCTGGCTCCACCTCCAGAACTAATAGAAAGAGAAGAAGAATATGAAATAGAGCAGATATTAAGGCATCGTGGCAACTGGTCGTCACGGCAATACCTGATCCAATGGAAATGGTACACAGCCGAAGAAGACTCATGGCAATCTGAGCAGGACCTTAAACATTCAAAGGCCACTCTCAATGACTACAAAAGGTGTCACCCCAAGGCCTTCCCCTCCATTGAATGAACCATCACTTCTATCCCATCATCACCACAGCCAAACCCACACCTCCTATCCTCTCCACTATGCCCATCAAATTCTACTCCTCTGAAGAAGAACTTGCCATTGCTGCTACCCACTCTCGTACAGTTCGCTTCACAGACACCCCTTTGTCCCCTATCACTTCCATCACAGCCCTCTCTGAAGCCACTCCTCCCTCCTCTGTCATTGCTGAACCAGGCTGGAACGAGCCTGCATGGGAGCCCATGCCCTATGCCTCTATCGTGACCTCAGACATTCCTCTTGCCAGGGAATGTCTCAAAGAGCTCCTCTACCGCAACCAAAAAGAGGAGCTTCTCCGCTACCTTTCCTGCAACCACCTCACAGTTCCCATCTATGCTTATCTTGCTTGCGACTCTCCCCTCATCCTCCTCTATAGAGCTTTCTTTTCTTTAGATAACGTCCAACCCCCATCTGCTCAAGCTAAGACCCACCACAGTCTCCTCAAGGCCATGCACCAATTGGACATGCTTGAATTCATTCGAGACCTGGAATGGTACCTCCATGAGCTTGCAGAACAAAGACAGGCCCATGTCGCCCTCCT
>JBBPMY010000055.1:0-43139 GCA_038090615.1 Phylloporus gajari | reverse complement strand
GGATTCACCTGTAAAACCAGTTGCAACCAGTCTTTTAGCAGTTGCAACCAGTTGCCCAAAAGACCAGTTGCAACCGGTTTTTTTCGGTTTTTAGCGGTCCAGTTGCCTTATTTGGACCTCTAGGACCAGTCCTGGTCCGGTTGCCTTATTAGGAAGGTCAAAAACCGGACTGGACTGGACTTTTAAACACTAGGTCCAGACACACGAGGCCAAGTTGTGGACACATGCAGCAAGACTGTGATGCAGATAGGAATGTTTTAGTGGATGGACTTTTGGCTATACTCCAGGTATATTGTATATTGCCATGATTATCATGACCCACACAATACTTGGAATGACATGAATATTTATTGCAGCCAGGATCGATGTCTGGTGATCGAATTGGGCAATTATGGCATGGCAGCAAGTCTGCAATTGAGCAACAGGGTGCAAAGGCTTGACCTCTAATAGACCAATGCACACAAAATGTATAAAACACAACGGCACTTTTTTGACAGGGAATTGTTCTCCCTATCCCATGACAGCCTTGATCAGGTTCATAATTGGTGTCCTTCAAGCTTCCAGTGTCTAGTACATTATCAGAATGTTCACTAATTAGTTTACATGAGACTGCTTAGCAAAACCCTACAAAAAATCACATCTGGCAGATTCCACCTCATTGCATGTCACCTTGGCCTAGTCTCTGGCTGGACAGGTTTGGTTTTGTTCCTGGCTCCATCTTACTGAGAGGTAGGGCCTAAGGACTTGACATGTGTCTTGATGAAGTGCTCCTACTTGGAACAAATGTTGCCTAGAAGGTGGCGGTTTACATAGACTAGAGGGGTTCATTTAGAGAATTATGAAGGTATCTATGTAAGAACAGGGACAGATTCATGATGTATCTTCAAAGTCTGCAGAGGTGCCTTGAAGAATGTGGTGGATATGGTTTAGAGAAGATAATGGGTGGACGTTCAATGTGGACTATAGTCCGGAAAGAAAACGAGGGCGAGTAGGTTCCATTTACTAGAAAGAGCTTCAACATGGGGTGATGCTATCAGTATGCCCCATGAGCACATACACTTCTTTGTTTCTTCGTACATTGCACACCTATCCATACTTCAGACACCTGGTGTGTATGTATAGATAGTAGTCATTTCCATTCGCCAATGCCCTCAAGTACGCATGGTGACCATCCACTCCTCAACGTCCTGCCATGATGGGTGATTGAGTCTTTGCTTGTCACCCACCTTCCTGGTCCCAGTGTTTGGTTGCCCGAGCCTGTCACAACAAGTTCAATGTTCAGCACTTCAACACCCACCCCATCTATCATCCAATCAAGGGAGTTGATGATGCTATGTTGTGCATGAATTTTTCTGATTAGAGACATCCGACTCTAGGGTCAAGATGTGGCAGTGTACATACCTGGCAGTCAGTGGGACATCATCATTGACCACTCAAATACTTACCCCTACCTTGGTCAGCCCACGCAGGTCACATCACTTCACATTTAGTACCTCACACCCACATCACCCACTCACCAACCCAGGGATGTTGCAACAAATACAGTGGCCTATGCACCAACTGATTATTGATCATACCCTCACGCTGTGCACTGTCCCTGTCCACAACCTCCATGTCATTCACTTTGAAGACACTGGCATTGGCAAGAGTTCACTAGTTCACTCATCAACCACCTTGTGAGGTGGTGTGTTGCTCAGATCCCACTCAACAGGGTTGCATGCACCCTCACATCTACAAAATACCAGTTCTAGCTTGGTGTGGTGATGCTCTACCTCTGGGATGCCATCAGGCTGGAAGAACCAGGGAAGGGAACACGTAGCTACATGTGCGTGATCAAGAAAGCAGACCTTGTACAGTCTCATCCCTTCTATTTTGCGTGCACAAGATAACAACGCAGAGCAACTACTGCCTCTTTTATGAGGTACTCACCAATGACACCAAGAGACAGGTTCCGATCATGCACCTCAAACGTGAAATGGTCATGGATGACTAGTGGTGTCATAACACCATGAGGCTCAAATAGAGAGGTATGTGTGCAAGATCCCAAGTACTTATGTTGAAATGAACAATATAGTGCCAAATCCACTTTCGCAGTACAGACCAAGCCAAGCCCTCAATCCATCAGAAAAGTGGCCCAGTCTCCAGTCAAAGATAAGTTCTTGTTCTTTTCTTTGCTTCATCTCATGGAGGTAAGACCTTGAAGAGGTGATACATGTCTTGACAAACAGTTGGTACTTGGGGCCAGATGTTGCTGATGGTGGCAGCTTGCATAGACTAGAGGGATTCATTCATAGAATTATGAAGGTGTCCATGTAAAAACAATGACCAAATCTTACTGTGACAATGTATATTTTGCCCGTTGGTGGAGCTTAGTGTTCAGAGACAAAGACAAAAAGATATGAATGTGACTGTATTGTCAAGTTCTGTTCAATCTCTCTCTTCAACACTGTCCTATCTTTGCCTGTGCTCAAAACTGCTGGTTCAACTATGCATAAGACATTTCAAGCAGAAAAAGGCCACTCACTGATGGGCTCTTTTGGATGTTGGAAGTTGACTACCATGACAGGGCCATACATGCGATTTAGTGGACGTATATCTTCAAATTGTGATGCGCATGAATTTGTTGGATGCATTGGCAAGTGATGACGTCTGACAGGGTCCACAAATGGTGTAAAAGGTGGGCAAATAGAGTGACTAGTGGAAGTCGAAGAGAGATGCCCCCTGAAGCTTGAAGACTCAACAAGAGGATGTAATTCGTGTTCAGAGGTAGCATCCACCAAGGTATGAGTGGGTGGAATGAGTGGGTAGTAAGAGTAGAAGGATGTTTTGTTGAGAGATGCTGTTGTCAGCACTGCCACACTACTTCATCTTGTCCACCACACATCAATTTGTATGACCGATGAACAGCACTGCACACAACACCTACCCCATCAGGTTGCAACTCTCCAACATTCCCAAGGTGCATTGGAGTCGTCCTGGGGTGCATGACTAGTCTACTTGTTGCACCTCACAGGAACTGTCATGAGGTCTGTGAATGATTGATTCTACAACCACAGACCATGGCAGGATGATGATTGCTAGCAAACTCCAGACAGTGTGTGCATGGTTCCTATGTTTAATTCAAGGGTTAAATTGTCTATCAAGTTTACTGCTCCATCGCAGTTTCATTCCGAAGCCATATGGAGTATACACCGGACTCGGTAGTAAGACTTGACACAACATGCTTGATCTGCACTCTCATGCCTGAGTTCGCTGGTACACCAAACACGCATGGGAGGGAGATGCACTGGTGGGTACATCTTTTGCATCTTGCTGATGTCTCTATCATTTGTCACTCAGCAGTTATTCCATGTTCATTCCCACCAATCCCACCCTCGGTGTTAATGAACAGCATCCTTAGGTTTCACCCCACCCTCCTCCAAGTGCAGAACTTGTGTTGTCCACCTTGACAAGTCTATGTGACATCATACAAGTTCATGCCATGATGTCATGGGCATGGTGTGTTCGAAGTGGAAACAGTGGGGTCTAGGAGACATCTAGTTTGTCGCACAGGTAGTTGGGCTAGACTTAGGTGAGCACCCAATAGATGTATGCAACAGAGGCCCGTCTCTCATCTGGTCTCATATGCAATACCGGGGCTTTAGGTACCGTCATCTGGATTGGTTTGTTACAACAAGAAATGGGAATAGCACATTAGGAGATCTGATCGCTGAGAGTGTCTGATGCTAAACACACAAACATTACCGGCCAGTTGGGTCTGAGACCAATCTTCACCATGGACACATGAAGCACCCTGCTGTGTATGTGTCCCACTTCTGCTCCCCATCAACTTCAGCTCAGCTCATCTAGTACACTGACAGGTCCCACAGTCAACGCCCAGGACGAGGGCTGAATCATATGCACAGCTAGGTGGCAAACTCATGAGAGTGGATGTCTACCAGGGTTATTATTAGATATGCAAAGAAGTGGTACTATTTGCCAATACAGTGTCACAAGAGTTTAGATGGATGTGTAGAGATGGATTTTGGGAGACATACGTTACATACATAGCAATTTTGCTTTGAAGTGGGTGGAGTGGGCATGTGTTGTCAGAGTTCCATCTTGGAAGGTGAGAACATCAGATTTCCCCTCTTGCCATATTGCTGCCAACACAAGCAAACAACCATTGAAGCGTTCAGTTCCCAGCCTCATAGCTCTTGCTCACACCATGGAAAACAAAGATCTCAGAGAGAAATTTGGACAGTTCAGAATTCTCATCATCAGCCAGGTGAACACAGGCAAAACAACCATTCTCAAGAAAATCTGCAATTCTACAGAAGACCCAGAGATCTATGATGGCGAGGGGGAAAAGGTATGCCTATTTCTGGTGTTGGTCTCACAGAATGCTGATGGCTTGCAATTAGGTCAATTGTACACAGATCCAGGAATCTAGAGATGTGAGTGTAGGTCATTATCATTTATGCCATGTTGGCCAAATGTGTCTTAAGCGGGGACTACACAACATTGAAAATGAGATGGTGTTCGAAAGTAACCCAGGCTTTATTTTTCATGACTTGTGTGGATTTGAGGCTGGCAGCATCAAGGAATTCGAGCACATGAAGACCTTTGTCACTGAACATGTAAAAACCACATTTCTCAAGAGACAGATTCATGCTATATGGTGAAGTGACTTAATCATGCTAACAGAAAATGGGTGATAACTCCTTGCTGAATAGGTATTGCATCCCAATGGACCAGTACCACCAAGCTGTATTGAGTGCAGAGGAAAAGTTTTTTGATGAGTGTGACACAGGAAATGGTAAATTTGTATCATCATTTGCTCATATCTTAATGACTTGTTAAATTGCAGTGCCAGTTGTGGTTGTGTTCACAAAATGTGATGCACTATGGGCTGCAGGTTTTGGGAAACTCAATGTAAATGAGAGGAAGTTACCTGTGGATGAGCAACTCATGAGAGTCAAGGAGCATGTAAAGGAGATGATGAGACATAGCACTGTATGGGAAAGGCTGAGAACAAGAAAGTATCCCCCAAGAGAACATGTAGAATTGGAGAGTAAGTGTGATATTTTCTCTTGTGACCTGGTTTATTCACAATTATATAGACATTCATCGAGCTGAAAATGGATGTCAGGTTCTCTTAGAAAAAACCACAGAGGCCTTGAATGATGAAGGCCTGGAAAAACTACTAGTGACTACCCAGCATTCCAATATGCTGCTTTGCATCAAGTATTGTGTGGAAAAGTGAGTGAAGGTAGTTATATACATAGATACTAATGAAATTTTGATTCTTTGACAGGACATTACTGCCAATTGTTGCTGATAAACAAAAGACACTTTCAACATTCAGTGATGAGGAAAAACATCAGCTGTTTAATGCAGCAGCATCATGGTTTCCACACACTGAGGTTAGTAGTTCATTGATCACTTTGGAGCGTGCCACATTGTAATTTTCAATGCAATTACAATTGTCATAGGTTGGTAGAGTGTTTGCTATTGAAATCATGGAAAGATATTGATCTCTGCCACTTTGTTCTATTCTATGACACTCTGATGCACAGCAAGTAAGTGGTCAAGTCATGATTAGGGGATTGAGGATGGTGCTGACCTATGTCTGCCTGTTCAACCCTGTTGCTTGCTCATTCATAGTGGATAAGTAGTCTGATTGTCATTGGGGAATTGAAAATAGTGCTGATCTCTGCCTGTCTGTTCCACCCTGTTACTTTCTCATTCATAGCAAGTAGGTGGTCTGATTGTCATTTGGGAATTGAGAATGGTGCTGATATCTGCCTGTCTGTTCCACCCTGTTGCTCTCTCATTTGTAGGAAGTAAGTGGTCTGATTGTCATTGGGTAATTGAGAATGATTTCAATACTTCCTTTTATTATCATCTCATTTTATAATTAGTTTGTGTGTATTTCTCTAGTTGTATTTTTTTAGGATTTGATATATCTATATTTCCTATTATAGATGGTATATATCCAATCATTTAAACTAACAAACAATCTAACTCATGGGGTCATACCTAGAAAGTATGTTCATTTTTTTTAAATTCTTTTCACTCTATTAAACTTCATATCCTATAGCAGGTATAAGATTTATTCATTCTTTTTGTTTTTATCCTCACAGAATGTTATTTTTATCACACTATATATAGCTGGTGTGTCTCTGTTATCAAATATAAGACTCAATACTGATCTTATACACTAGGATGTAAGTCTTTATGTACTTTTGACATGGCTACCCATCATGATTATTGTTATATCTTAGGAGAAGGTATGAATAACTCTTCATTTTTCATTATATCATTATATCTCATCCATCTCTTTTAATGTCACAGATTGTATGTCATTCTTTTGTTTTATGTTTTAATGGATTAATTTAGACTATCCAGGTGTCATTTTCCACATCAGAAGTAATTCTCTTATCATACACTATTTTGCTTTACATATGACTTCACACAATGAGCAGGCTTTGGCAAAGACAAGCATGCAATCTAGTTCATTCCTCAATGTATGTCTGTTTCTTTATACCAATGGTAACTGCTTGACAAAACATAGATCTCACTTCCATTTGGTGCATGGAAGAAGCCTTTCAGAAGTGGCATTGGTCAGATTTTTATAATATCATTTCATATAATAATTAATCCTTGTAGATTTTACCTTGATTTTGGAACACTCCTTCTTCCTACACCAGCAAAAGGTTCAGGATCCTATTGAAACTGCAGCTAAGCAGTACATTTCATCTGGAACATCTGCTAGAGTTGCTCAAGTACTCACAAAGTTCTATCCAAAATACACACCAGAAATGGAGAGAGAGGAAATGTCTCAGATCACTATGAATCTGATCTCTGAACATCTCATCTGTCAGTAATGAGAGTCTTGTTCATCATTACTTGTTCAGAATCTTGTAGCCAAGAACATCAGCAAGTGATGTCATTGAAGAGCCAGTATGTCCTGTAGGATAATATGGCTGTCATGTATGTGTACTATGGTGAAGGATATTGTGTTGAAAAGAATCCCAGTTGATCAATTACCTGTACCTTTAAACCTTCCCATGTCTTTGCATTACCAGTATACTCTTTTTTTGGATTCCAGTCTACAATAGCAGAATTCAGCTCTTGTCTGATACACCAATTGAATACATTACCTGTATCCATGATAGTGGTGATGGAGGATGAGTGGTGACAACAGAGTGTCAGAAATAGCCAAACAGTCAGTGGCAATGCAAGAAAAAGGAGTGATAGAAGTTAAACAATTCAAACTACACGGACAGCCATCTTATAAGCTCCTGTTTTAAAGACACTTGATGAATGCTCACTATGCCCAAGTATATGGCTGAAAATTTGAGATGAAGGACTATGCAGTTGAGGTTACCAGTATGTATAGGAACTCAAATCCACCAAGGTCAAGTAAGGTAACCTGTTTGCAAGAGTAGGTCATTTGAGCAGTAGAAGGTATTGGATCACCTATCTGCAACTGTTTGATGACTAGATAGTATGATTGCAGATTCTGTTGGTCCAAAGCAATTCCTTTGCTTTAACATGACCTAACTGATTATCTTCTGTGACCATCATTTCTCTGCATGATATCTAGAATGACACTCAGACCCAAGTTAACTGTAGTGAGGCAAAAAACTTGAATGTGTTCCAAAAGCCCCTTGAGCAAAACATGAATTGCAGCAGGCCTCTACAATGATGAACACAAAATGTACTGCAAGTGTATAAGAGACTCAATACAGCATCACACCCCTCCACCACTCTTTTTGACGGGGATCCGCTTTCGCTCCTTCTTGGTGACTTTGGCCACGCTCATCATTGAGACATCTTTTAGATGACCACAGATCTGAGGAGTCAAATGATCAGAATCATTGCTCAAACAAGCTCACAATAAAAACCTCACCTCAACAAACTCATCAAAATCGACATCCAACCAATCCCTCAGCCCCTCTTGTGCAAATACATACCAATAATCTGCATCCTGAAGGCTATCGTAACCAAGGCCAGGCCACTCTTGGGAAAACGCCATCAACATAGGTTGTATCACCATCTTGCTCAACCACAGGAGAGTGCGAGGATTGTCCACTGAAGTCAAAGCATCCCCTGGCACTGGAACAGCGTACTTGTCAAAGAGCTCCTTCAATGCATCCACTTCACCAGTGTCGAATTTATTTCAGCTATGCGATGACCTGAACAAGGATGCGCCGATCGGACGCACATTTGGCACCCACATATACGATATGCCCACCAGCCCAAGCACCCATGCACATCCGTCCTCGAGCCATGTGCGCCATGCCCAGGGTTGAGCCTGGACATGGGCAAAGCCACTCAGGCCCATACTCCCCAGAAACTTGACCCCACGTGCATATTCCTCCCACTGAAGGGCGCAACTCCACCCGAGTTCTCTGCTCATAATCTCGATCACACACGGGAGGGCAGTGAGTGCAGCATGTGCATCTACAAATGCGAGGCGGGTGTGACGTGCAAGGACATCTACCGCCATGCACGCGTACTCGTGTCATGCAGCATAGATCACCTAGGCTTCAACGTAGGGGTAGTTGGGCGAAAGACGAACACCGTGCCCAGGCTATTGATCCCCAGTGGGCTCAGCAAGCGCGCAAACAGTCCAAGTGCGGTCTCCATAGTTTTCCGAGAGTTGTTTCACCACATCCGTGTCCAGGCCAAACTAACAAGAAATTAGTGCCGGGCGCAAGACTGAGAGAACACATATGCGTTGTATCAACCCAATAAACATGTTCCGACTCCACCCATCACTCCCCACAACCCTTAGCTCCACCATTCGACACCCATTCATCAGGAAAGCCTTCCCCCAGGTAATTCACAAGAATATGTATATAATGTATTGTATTATCATATAATATTACACAATATCTCATAATATACATATTATGAGATATTACATATATTATAAGATATTTTATAGCCCCCTGTACTAAAGCTGTTAATAATTTGAATTTATGTGATAAATACTATGATTCTATTACAATTTTTCATACATTATGCCATAATTCAGAAGATATATGAGAGAATTAGACAATAACATATTCATAAATCTCTTGTAAATTCTAGACCATAGGATAAGAAAAGCATTATATTCAAATATATACTACATACATATCTATACATACATACATATATCCAAGTCGAGGGGGCTGGTGCACATATGCATGCCAGTTGTGCAAGATGTGCATACACACACATACACAGTAATCGAGAGGGTGGGCGAGCGCACGCACACATATGCTGATGAGGTGGCAGGTATAGCATGTGCAAATGCAGGTTGAGGGTAGTGGGTGTGCGTGCATATGCACGCCTGTTGGTTGAGGTAATGGGTGCACACGCATGTACATGGAGGTTATGGATGGCGACTGTTAGTGACTGCACACACATTCATAGTGCACATACCTGGTGGGACGTGTATGCATGTGCACACAGGTTGAGGATGCCCAGTTTGTGTGGGCATGCGCATACGCTTGACTGGGGCATACATGGGTAGCAGCGATGGTGGTGGGAATCAGTTGAGTGGGTGTATAATTAGAGAAAAAAAACATACATTCTAGGCTGGTTAGGCTGTTGTAGCCCAACCAGCACTATGCTTGCATGCATCAGTATGCACTTGGCGACATCGTGGGTGTCAGATCATATGCAGGCATGGATGCTGTGGTTGGGTATATGAGCAAGTGTATGAGGATGAGTGACAAGGGAAAGTACTTACCTTTGTACCGGTGGGGTTGTTGCAGCCCCACTGGCATCATGTTGATGTGGTTGTGAGAAGAGAGGTGGGAAACCAGAGCTGACATGTTAAGTTCAACATGTCACGTGACACTGCTCACAACAAATCTCTAAGTCCCACATATGCTTTTTTGGTACATTCACTACACTCTTATACTACACTTTTACTTACTACACATTATATACACTTTTGTACACTTCTTTGACTACATATAGTACTACACTCATGTTCACTACACCTTATGTACGCTTTTTTGACTACATTTACTACACTCTTAGTTACCACACTTTGTATACACTTTATGTACGCTTTTTTGGTACATTTATTACACTTCTGTTTACTACATTTTATATACACTTTATATACACATTATATACGCTTTTTTGACTACATTTGCTACACTCTTAGTTACTACACTTTATATACACTTTACTATGTACACTTTTTTGACTACATTACTACACTTCTGTTTACTACACTTTTTGACACATTTACTACACTCTAGCTTACTACATCTTGTATACACTTTATATATGCCTTTTTTGGTACATTTGCTACACTTCTGTCTACTACACTTTATATACATCTTGTACTAGCAAATGATTAGTCTTACCATGATCAAAGTTAATATTGTCTAGATTAGCAGCTATTACATGCAATTATCATAAAAAGACATAAATTATTGAAAGTTTCAACTAATAGTGGTGAATAAAAAATGAAATTATCAAGGTTAGTTGAGGTTAGGATTATCAGGGTTAGGATTATCAGGGTTAGGAACATCAGAGTTAGGAACATCAGGGTTAGGATTATCAGTGTTAGAATTAGCAAGACTAAGATCATCCAAAGTAGTAGTGATTATCTATGAAAACAAGATATTCTTGAAATATCTACTCATGACAATCATATTACCAAGAAATTTATCTATGAAAACAAGATATTCTTGAAATATTTAGTCATGACAATCATATTATCAAGAAATTTATATCATTATATCAAAATGTCAACATATTTTATGTTTTAGTTGTATTTTCTTATATTCCTTGATATTATCAGGGTGAGGTTTTCCCTGATGGAAACTATGGAAGACTTCTCTAAGAAATTTCACGCTGCCTTCAAGCAGCACAATACCATAGGGACAGCTATCTCCTGGCTGGCCAACACTCACATGACTCAGAAAGAGGGGAAATATGAACCCTCTCTCACCAAATACCATGCAGAGTTCTATAACAAGTCAACCCTTGCCAGTATTACCAATCAAAACATCTTGATTAGATACTACTCTGTTGGAATCCCCGACTTCCTCATGAAACGTGTCTTCAACATAGAGACCATCCCTGAAACCCTTGAAGTGTGGATGAACAAAGTCTCCACATTCAACACTCAGTATGAACAAGCTCGCAAGGTCTCCAGTCATCACACCTCTCCCTCCTCCTGCTGCACCTATCACTCCTTCTCTACTCCCAAGGCAGAGCAAGACCCAAATGCTATGGACATTGATGCTATATGCATTGGCAAGCTTACTCCAGAAGAACATAAAAGGTGTTTTGCTGAAGGAAGATGCCTTCACTGTTGAGAGAAAGGACATTCTGCCAAGAACTGTAAAAAGTTCCAGAACAACAAACCCCTTCCTTCTCACTCCCATGTCAAAAAGGTTGAGAAAGAAGACCTCCCACACCTGGAGGAGATAGAGGATGATGACAAAGACAACAAGGTTGCCCACATTTCCTTCGCGGTGACCAAGGATTTTTAGATCAGAGGCCTAGATCGACGCTAGTCACCTCCTCCCCTAGTATATGTGCTCGAGTAAATGTAACTATCTCTAGAACTACGAAATCTATGCAAATCCCTGTCTAACTTGTAGTTCCCTTGCACACCATGAAAACTGTTAATGCCTGAGCTCTCATAGACAGTGGTGTAGATATCTCCTGCATTGACTGGCAGTTTGTGCAAAAGTATAAACTCCCCACCACGAAACTTGCTGTTCCTATTCCTGTCAGGAATGCAGACCAGACTCAAAACAAAGGAGGGGCCATTTGCTTTACCTCTACCCTCTTTGTTAACGTCAAAGGGATTGCCCACCATGTTCTCTTCCATATCATAAGCTGTGGCAATGAAGACATCATCCTTGGACTCCCTTAGCTTTGCCACGCCAACCCCACTATCAACTGGGAGACCCACACCCTCTCCATCTCAGAAACCACAGACCAATCCAAAGAGCTCTACAATGGCTTTGTATCTGACACTGATCAGCATAACTCCTACTTTGTATGACCAGGAATCTCTTGTTCCATCCCAGACCATCACAACGTCTCAGCTATCTACAACTCTCACCTCTTTAAATACCTCAACTACAAAGAGGAATCTGTCTATGTTAATAGAGCCCTGACCAACAGGGTAATCCACTGAATCATCTGAGGAGATGTCAAACATTTCCTAGCCAACTCCCCTGTAGTCATCAAGCTCATCACAGCTACTGAACTCGCCATGGCCACAGAACTGGCCAAACCTAAAGTAACCCTTCCTCCCAAATACACCAATTTCACTCAAGTCTTCAAGGAAGCCACAGATCATGTCTCTCCCAGCCACCCCTATGACCAAGAAATTAACCTCAAGGATGATTTCACTTCAAAAATCGGCAAACTCTACCCATTGTCCCCTGATGAAAAGAAAGCTGCTGATGAATTTATTGATGAAAATCTCACTTCTAGAAAGATCTGCCCCTCCTCCTCACCACAAGCGTCCCCTTTCTTCTTCGTCAAGAAGAAGGATGGCAAA
This sequence comes from Phylloporus gajari, assembly GCA_038090615.1. NCBI lineage: Eukaryota > Fungi > Basidiomycota > Agaricomycetes > Boletales > Boletaceae > Phylloporus > Phylloporus gajari. Next base: position 30,616 of record JBBPMY010000055.1, on the reverse strand, counting down.
CTTTGTCCCTGCCAGGACTACCAATATCTCAACAAACACACTGTTCGAGATGCATATCCTCTTTCCCTCATTTCTGACCTCATCAATAAACTCTGAGATGCCCATGTCTTTACTAAGTTCAATGTCCGATGGGGCTACAACAACATCTGCATCAAAGATGGACACCAATGGAAAGCTGCCTTTGTCACCCATCGTGGCCTCTTTGAACCTACTGTCATGTTCTTTGGAATGTACAACTCTCCCACCACATTCCAGTGATTCATGAATGACTCCTTTAGAGACATGATTGCTGAAGGATGGCTTGTCATCTACATGGATGACCTCCTCATCTTTTCCCCTGATGAAGCCACACACACTGAGTGAACTAAAAGGGTCCTCCAGTGAATGACCGATCTCGGCCTCCACCTTAAGATTGAGAAATGTCAGTTTGCCTCCGCCGAAGTTGAATACCTTGGAATGATCATCAAACCAGGTCAACTTGCCATGGACCCTGTTAAGCTCAATGGTATCACCAAGTGGCCTACCCCATCCAAACCTAAAGACATTTGGTCTTTCCTTGGCTTTGCCAACTTCTACTGCCACTTCATCTCTGACTACTCTACCGTCGCATGACCCCTCCTCAACCTCACTAAGAAAGACCATTGCTGGGAGTAGACTCCCGCTTGTGAAACCTCCTTCCAGTTGCTCAAGAAACTTATCCTCACACATCCTGTCCTCTAACTCCCGGACCCCTCCAAACTCTTTGCCATTGCCATGGACGCCTCCAAATATGCCTCTGGAGGTATCCTCCTCCAAACCAACGCTAATGGGGAATGGCATCCCTGTTCCTACCTCTCCCAGATGTTTGGTGATACTGAATGGAACTATGACATCTATGACCAGGAACTCCTCACTGTCATCCAGGGACTCAAAGCATGGTGTCACTATCTTCATGGATCTCCCCACCACATCCAGGTCTCACTGACCACAAAAACCTCCTCTATTTCAAGGAAGCCTGTAACCTTAACCGTCGCCAAGCATGATGGCTCCTTGACCTCCAAGACTTTGACCTTCACCTTGTCTATGTCCCCAGCAAACTCCTTGCCGGCCCTGATGCCCTCTCATGCTGCCCCAACCTCATTCCATCTACTGACACTGACAATGAAGGCATCATTCTTTTACCCCCTTCTCTATTCATCAATGTCATTGACAGCACCCTCCACACACTAATCTCCTCTGCCTCCATCTCTGACCTCCTGATGCTTTAGCATCTTCAGCTCACTGATACTTCGTCCCCTGCCCACCTTTGCTCTCAACTCTCTGACTGGCAGATCACCAACAATGTCCTTACTTACAAAGGACGTGTCTATATTCCTCCAGATGACTCCCTCTGTCGCTCTATCCTTGAATGGTGCTATGACCATGAATCTGCTGGTCACCCTGGTTACCTCAAAACTTGTCAACTTGTCTCTGCTGAATTCTGGTGGCCCAGCCTTGCCCATTATGTACACAAGTACATGGAGGGTTGCAGGGTGTGTCAACAGAACAAAGTCAATACACACCTGACTGTCCCACCACTTACTCCCATCCATGCCACTGGCACCCACCCATTCCAATCCATCTTCTGCAACCTCATTGTCAGTCTTCCCTCTTCTGCTGGCTATGACTCTGTGTTGGTCGTGGTAGACTACACCTACAAGGGGGGTATTTTTATCCCTACTACTGATACCGTGACCATCAAAGGCATCACTGAACTCTTCCTCCATCATGTCTACAAATGATTTGGACTCTATGACAAGATCATCTCTGACTGAGGTCCCCAATTTGCCTCCACCTTTGCCAAAGAGCTGAGAAAGCTCCTCAACTATGACCTCGCTCTCTCCACTGCCTACCACCCCCAGAATAATGGTGAAACTGAATAAGTGAACCAAGAACTTGAGACTTATCTCTGCATCTTCTGTGGCACTAACCCCACTTCTTGGTCACAGAAGCTCTCCCACACTGAGTTCGCCCACAATCACTACCTCCACTCCATCACTGGTCAATCCTCATTTTACCTCATGATGGGATATGAACCCTGTGCCCTACCTACCGTCCTCCCTGAATCCCACCTCCCCACAGTAGAACAACATCTCAAGACTCTCACTATTGCCTGAGATGAAGCCCTCGCAGCCCACAAACTAGTCAGACAAGTCATGGCCTCTTGTACCCATCAGAAATTCACTCCCTTTGCCAAAGGAGATAAGGTTTGGCTAGAAGCACAGAACCTGAAATGTCCAACAAATCTGAAGTTTACACTGAAGCAAGAAGGACCTTTTGTCATCATTAAGGTACTATCTCCACTTTCTTACCAACTCCACATTCCCAGTACCTGGAAGATCCACCCCATTTTCCATGCCTTGCTTCTCACACCCTATCATGAAAACGACATTCATGGTCTGAACTACCCAGCTCCACCCCCAGAGCTTATAGAAGGTGAAGAAGAGTACAAGATAGAATGGATATTGAGACATTGTGGCAATCAGTTGTCTCAGCAATACCTAATCTGATGGAAAGGGTACACAGCCAAAGAAGACTCATGGAAATTGGAGCGGGACCTTAAACATTCAAAGGCCACTCTCAACAACTACAAAAGATGTCACCCCAAGGCCTTTCCCTCCATTGAATGAGCTACCACTTCTATCCCATCATCACCATGGCTAAACTTGCTCTGTCTGTCTCCTCCACCATATCCATCAAATTCTACTCGTCTGAAGAAGAACTCACCATCACTGCCACTCACTCTCACACTGTCCACTTTGAGGACACCCTGTCCTCTCCTACCACCTCTGTCACTGCCCTCTCTGAGGCTACTCCCCCTTCAGACACCATTGCCGAAGCTGGCTGGAACAAACCAGCATGGGTACCTACACCCTATCCCTCCATCATCACCCCTGACATCCCTCTTGCTGAGGAATGCCTTAAGGAACTCCTCTACCGCAACCAGAGGGAGGAACTTCTCTGCTACCTCTCCTGCAACCACCTTGCAGTCCCCATTTACACATACCTCAGCTGTGACTCTCCCCTCATCCTTCTCTACAGGGCTTTCTTTTCTCTAGATAATGTCCAACCCCCATCTGCTCGCATCAAAACCTGCCACAGCCTTCTCAAGGTCATGCACTAGCTGGGCATGCTAGAGTTCCTCCGAGACCTAGAATGTTACCTCCATAAACTCGCAGAGCAAAGGCAAGCCCATGTTGCTCTCCTCCCCACTCATAGCATGCCCAAAGTTCACACCCCATCCACGCCATCAGCCTCTTCCTCCCCCTTGAATACCAACGAAGAATGCATCCTCCAGCATAAAGAGGACTGGTGGATTGGTCACAATAGTGAGGAACCCTTACCATACAACCATCCCTGCATCCACAAGATGTGCTATCAGTGCCAATGACTAGAACATCAAAAGGTAGACTGTCCAGACTACCAATGTGAGTACTGCCATCACTTCTGCCCCTGCCACACTGCTGTCCAGTGCCCTCTTTGCCATCATACTCTGGACTGAGTACCATCAAACTCCCCTCCTAGCTCTTCCTTGTCCTCTTGTTGTTGTCAACCAACCACTAATAGGATACATCCCTCTAGGGGTCCACCTTGTCCTTAACCTCTAGTAGAATGTCTCCAATGTTCTCCCTCTCCCCCTTATGAGGAGGACTTCAATGCAATTGCTGATGTGAACATGATGGGATCTCCAGGAGGGGGATTTCTTGATTTTTGAAAGGTCCTCATCACTGTCTTGACCCTAATATAGGGGTAATGTTACAATTTCTTCCTTTGCCTTAGTCATATGAGTTCTGGACATTATTTCTTTTCCCACAATTACTCATCTCTTCCTAGTCATCAACCCAATGACTCATCATCTTTTCCTAATTGTAGTTCTTTCCATCACCTTCTTAGACATTCCATGCAATTCTATCACATTCTGTTCAGTCATCTTGCTGACAGATCCTGTGTACTATCAGTTCTTTCATATTCTGTTGGTTTCTATACCTTAGGTATATAAACCTCCCTTCTTCTCTCTTCCTTTTTCCTTAACCTAGTTCTCCTCTAAGTACTCCCTGTACTCCTAGACTAGCAATCCACTTGATCTTCATCCACATCGTCCCTTGTCTCTTTAAGCCTCCACCTGTGCTCTGAACAGGTGATTTGTCCTTTAAACCTCTAGTCTCTGAGTACCTAGTTCACCATCTTGTGAACAGTACCTCATCTCTGGGTGTTCAGTTCACCATCTTGTGAACGACACCTCAACCTGATTGGCCATTGGCCTTTCAGTTACCTCAGACCCAGTTGACTGCCCATCCTCTGGTTACCTTTGAAAGTCCTAGTCACTTAGTCAGTGCCTACAGACCCTATACGACCAATTGGTATATGGTCCCACAACTTCATCCTAGACAATTACTATCACCTAGTCTCAAGGCTTGGCTTTAGTCTTTAGTTTTCAGAGGCTACACTTCGCCCTACCCAGACCAAGCGTAACATGCACCTCTTGACTTCTAATCTGTTCTGTTCTCTTTCTATGTGTATTTGCTCTATTGTCCTGCTTTATTTTAGTTCTGCCTCTAGCCCATATATATTATGAACCCACTGTCTTGCATGACTTCACTCCTTGTAGATTGCTGTCATTGACTTTTTTGCAGTCAGTTGACTATGAGCTTTGTATCAAATTGAGACTTGTTATCTACCTTATCTCCTGTCTGCTCTTCTGTTCAATGTTTGGCCATAGTGGTAGCATGATATACACCATACCACTGATCACATAGACCATTAATTGTATTATGTGACCATAATATCTCCACCACCCAAGTTCACACTCCATCCATTGTCTTGTAGTCTGCTCACAGCCACTCTTCTCATACTTGATACACTGATCAATAGATTCATTACACTTGAGTTGACTTGCAGTCTTTGATTTAAACACATTATTGGAGTTTATTTAACCTGTGTAATAGAATTATACACCTTTGGTTTGACTTTCAACCAACTTGGCTTGTATGCCTTGACTTTATCTTTCTTTGACTTACAAGCCTGAGTTTGACTGTAACTCCATAGCTTGACTTACATCCTTTGAATTTGACTTTCTTTAACTTGCAAGTCTAAAGTTGACTTTCATCTAATCTTGATTTATATACATAGAGTTTGACTGTAACTCCATAACTTGACTTACATCCCTTGACTTTGACTTCCTTTGACTTGTATGTCCAAGTCTCACTTTTATCTAACCTTGACTTATATACCTCAAGTTTGACTGTAACTCTGTAACTTAACTTGCCCTAGACTTTGATTTTCTTTGACTTCTGCTCTTCTTGTCCTACCACAAGGGTATATAAGACTATCAGTAGCATACTTGTATTCTTTAAGCTAGATCTCCTCAATCATATCTGATTTGTAGAACCTGTCTCTTCAGTTTGTCTGATTAGGCTCTCACTTCATTTAAACTTCAAACTCACTGTTCTTGAGACTACAACTTGGACCTATCCAGTAAGCATAACACCAATCTTCTATTTGATCAAGGCTTCTCTTTTGTATTCTTGTTTTAGACAAAGTTTTCAAAATGGATTAACCATTCCTATAGTTAAATCTACTCCTTTTTATTTTATTTATATAAATCAGGCCTAACATATAACACAACTTCTCTTTTCTATTCAGATTAGTCTTGTTCTGCAGGATTCATTTCATCCATTGAGCACTCTGATAAGATAAATATTCATCATAGACACCCTACCCACTCAACCCATTTTCACATCTTTGTTTAAGGAGCCTGTCATTCTCTATACATGTTTTGATTATCAGTTAAATCCAAAGCTCACAAAATTACAGTGCAAAAGATGGAGAGCTCCATTCCCTCTGTACACCATGCCCTATTGCTATATGGTATCCAGCTTTCATATCTTGCCAAATCATTTGGGGAGTTCAAGCTGGCAGTCTCTCTCATATATACTGTTTGCTCTGTGGCTATGATTTGATTCTAGTATGAAAGCTAGCTCTCTCTATTAACTCTCATACAAAGGCACTTATACAATTTGCACTTTATCTATCTCTCATTCTTCACAAACTTACCAATACCATACATTTGACATTTTACTCCCTCTTCTTTTCTATTTCAAATCCTAAACTGGTTGTACCTACTGCAAAGTCTTTGTATTCTCTTGATATCTATATTTATTATTTGCTTGCTCAAGTCTAGAAATACATTCAAAAAATGCTCTCTACCAATCAATCCATTATTGATGGCATCCTGTCCAACCCATATCTCACCCCAGATGTTGAAAATATCCACTGAACCTGATTATCCAAGTTAATGGAGATCAGCAATTACTTCAATCAGCATGTACTCTCTATTCACCACTTACTCTCTATTGGTATTGACAATCACAAAGCACAGATGTTCACCCATCATTTTTACCACCATTTTAAACTAAGCATTCACAAGTCTTTTAACCAATGACCCCATACAACCTCTGCAAAATGATATGGTGCATCCTACTGGGTCTGCACAAGAGTGGAGACAGCATTTGAAAGCAATATGCATTGCTTTCAAAAAATACCTACCCCCAGATCTGAAAGGCCTCTATCTTGAACAGCTTGATGCCTTGAAGTCTTCTCTTGAAAAAGACAACATTTTATCATAGGAGCAGCCAGCACATATAATTTACATCTTGCATTTTTCTCAATGATTCTTACATTTTCAGAAATAGGAAAAATATTTTTATTTTTCAGGATCTGTCAGGTGTTTCTACACAACTATACAGACTCTTCTGTTGCAATTACAGCTGATATGGGAAATGCAGCATCAAGGTTTGAAGGTGAGTATCAATCTCATAATAGTTTACTCCATGTATACCTGCTCCCCTACTAAAAACAAATGCTCCAATTTTGAGCTGGCTTTAATAACCTAGCATGACACTTGAATACACCATACCAAAGGTTAGGAGAAAAACCTCTGCTCTGCAATGATGGATTGACACACATGAGCTTTTAATTGACAAATGTATGTCTCTTGCCTTATTATATGATTTCTCTGACATGTACAGTCTCTATACTCAATGCATGTTACCTAGATTGTTTGGACAGCTTTGCCCATACAATCAGGCAAGATCACTCACCATTCAGTAGTGTTCAGGTGACTCCTTCTCTATATTCAGTTCTGGAATCCCATTATCTTCAGATGATTACTAGCAGGGATTTTTTTCCAGTTTCTTTCTATCAAGTCTCATACTGGAGAATCTAACTCTGCATTTACCTCCATCATTTAGACTTCAGTTACTCAGTATTTTATAAAACTCACTACTCCACATTGTCAATCAGATCCAGGCATGTCTCTCCTCCTTTCCTCTACAACAATTAACAGTAACATTCTCCAGAGTTTGTCACTCTACTTAATCAGAGTAGAATAGGCCTCCCTTCTCTGAGACCCTTGTCTATTCTTGCTAGACTGTCCCAGTCTTGGACTTTTTTACCCCCATTGTATGCTATCCAGTCATACTTTATTCACACATATGCCTAGTTGAGTACATAAATCACAGGTGGCTATTGTTACACTTATACCAGATATGTCTAAGTCATTGTCTCAAAAGAACAGCAAGTTTGAGTTTCAGGTGAAGTGAGAAGTTAAGTCAGACAAACTGAGACAATTGAGTCTACTAATTAAGATATGATTGAGAAGATCTAGCTTAAGAACCTGTTCAGAAACCCAAACTAAGGCATGTAACAGTTTCATATGGTCTTTTTTCTGTGAGCTGAGTCATGTCTGAGTTTGATGTTGAAACTTTGTTTTTCCCTCAAGATAGATTGCTTTACTTGATAACAAATGTGATATATAGGTTCATCTTGCTTTCATAATAACCCTCTTGACTCAGTGTATCATTGACAACTATCTATACCATAAATATGACTAGGACTATTGCCTTAAAAGCCATCTAGACTGACAAAGAGGTCAAAGAGATCATTTGCTATTTCTATGACTATTTTAGAGAAGGTGGCAATGGTGGAAATTTCAAGCTTCTAGTATGCAATTCCACCACAAAGCATCTCAAACAAATTCTTGGAGATAGAGCCTGAAAAGACAGGTAAGATGGTCAAGACTAAGTGGACTTATTTTATATGTACACAATACTAGCATCCCACTTATAGTCTTGTACAATCAATAATCTTACTTATAGCTACAAAAGACTTACATGGAGATAGATACATATTATGCAAGTGCTTCTGAATGGTACTAGGCCAATGTCAATAGAGCAAACATCAAAACAGGAGACAAAGCATTAGGGGCTGTTTGGAAAGAGTATGTTAAAGTAGGATTTTTGTTGTGATTAGTTTAATCAGAATGTGATCTCAAGGCATATTCACTACATACCCTCTGTCTATTCAAAAATCAAAGATGGCTGCTCTACCCAGCCATGCGAGATATCCTATAAACCAGAGGTGCAAGGGGAGTCAGTTCATATGAGGGTCCAGGGATAGAGGCTCCTGCAGCCATGACCATTTAAAATGAATGTTACAATTTCTTTCTTCATGTTTTCTCTCACTTAGTCATGTATATTCTGGACACTTTCCTTTTCACTACAACTTACTCATCTCATGTTTGTCATCAGCACAATGACTCATCCTCACTTACTTGTTGTAGTTCCTTCCCTCACAACCCTATCATTTCATATGATTCCATTATATTCCATTTAGTCATCCCACTGACAGATCCTGTGTATCAATAGTTCTTTCATATTCCATAGGATTCTACAACTTAGGTGTATAAACCCTCATCTCATCTCTTTCTTCCTTTAAACTAGTTCTCCTCAGAGTTACTGCCTATACCTCTAGACTAGCAATTCATCTCTTCTCCTCATCAACTCTTGATTCCTTACAAGGCTCTATTTGTGCTCAGAATGGGTAGCTTGCCCTCACTCTTGAACCCTTGACCCTGTCTGTCTTAATCAGTTTAAAGACCCAAATCAACTATATTGTTTTTTTTTTTTAAATCCTTTTATTGTCCATTGTTAGAGCTACTGCTCTATGTAGGACATTCAAACATAGACCCAACTAACAATGTATGGTAACCCTCAGTAAAAGAATATGTCCTTGGGATGATGAGAGTGGGCCAAAAGAATACTGCAGGGGTGGGGTGTATTACTAAGAGGCTTTGTGGGTGAGCATCAGCGTGTTCCCTTCATAGAGGTCACTGGCCAGGTGGAATATATGGGAGGTTAGCATAATATACTGTGGCTGGGTTCTGCATAAGGGTAAGAGGATATCTAGGAAGCAAAGGTGAACATCTATAGAACCCATCCATCTGCCCTTCCTCCTTTCTGATGACTTGGTCTCAATATAAGGGGGCCTTAGGGTGTTTAAGGTTATGTGTGGTGGGAGAAGGGGCCTCATCAGAGGGGGGCAGGGGTGTTGGGAATGGGGGAAGGCTGTCATTGAAGTCCAAGTCCGAGTCACTCTCGTCACTATTGTCTGTATGGGTGGGAGGGTGTTTGAATATGGTCTCATCAACTGTGGGGGGCCTCTGGTGTCTCCAAGTGCACATGGGAATAGACAATGTTATGTTAATTCTGTTGGAATCCTATAGGGTGGGGGGGTGGTAGCGATGAGGTCACTGTTGGAGTCAATGCCAACATAGAGAGGGGGGGCAGCTACCCAGCAGGATTCAACGAGTCACTAGACATCATTAGGGACAAAGCGCTTGAGGACAACAGTTATCTTCTTGTTTGTGGCTCGGGATAACCACAGGGGGCAATCAGGGTGATCCAGGATACCCTGCAGCCAGGGATGGTTGGGTGGGGCAATGCTAGAGCTAGCACTGGAGATTGAGGGGTTGGGGGAGGGGGGGTTGTGGGTGGCAGCATGTGCTTCAGCAACAGGTACTGCTCTCATGGTTGTGGGAGTCCTCAGCTGAGATCCAGGAGGTGAGGGGAAGAATGACTCATGAGGGTGGGTGCGGAGTTCCTCAATGATCCTTTGGAGCTCAGATACTTCCTTGCAGAGTTTCTCTAACTCCACCTTAGTGGTGTATGCAGGTTGTTTAGGTTGGGGGGCCTGAGTGGCAGTGGTTTTGCCCCGCATGGAGGGGGGGAGGGGGGGAGGGGAGGGAGGTCCTCTCAGGTGTACCAGCATGTTATTCTGGTACAACTGTAGAATAGGGAGATGAACCTTTCTAGTTTCAGGATGTAAGGATTACGGTGACAGGTGAACCTTGAAGGAGTGGAAAACTGAGACCATCCATTGTATGGCCTTGAGGCTCCCTTTTGGGCAGGCAATGGGGACAGAGGGGTGAGAGGTGGGCTCAGAACCATCTTTTGCAAGGATCTATTTGGGGGAGTGTGCTGTCAGATACTTCTGCACATAAGCTGGTGGGGCTGGGGGGGAGAAGTTGGTGTGGAAAGTGCCTTTAGGGAAGGCATGCCAGCATCTACCAATCTGTGAGAGTGGGACACAGCAGAGGGATGAGGGGGAGCATGTGTGCTTATTGGATGGAGGATTGTTCCCACGGAGGATGGTGGTGGTTGCTGATCAAGAGACATCAACAACTGTATTGTTGATAAGTCCATATAACTATATTGGCATACATATACCTCTAAGTATCAATCAAATACTTGGTCATCAGTCTTAACCCTATTCATCTGAGCCTATGTTTCACTCTACCAAGGACCAAGCATAACAATGAACCTATACACAACACCATGACTCCATTTCAACTTGAAGCAACTGATAACAGGCTAGAAAGCAGTGAAGGTGTCTCTGATGCAAAGGGTGAATAGCAGGCCACTCCCATGATTCCCATCATCCCTCCTGACCCTCAGGCCACATCCACATCCTTCTTGCATATTGCCAATCATCCCACCACTACCCATCACCCTACTATAATGAGTGCTGAAAAGCACTCACCTTCAGACATGACTGGTGATGATTCTGGGTCAACAAGCATATTAGCTGTCCTCTTCTTGAACATATCACAATTGACTGGCCCTATGACCAAGAAAATGAGCCTTGCAATGGTGATGGCTACTGCTACTATTGCTCCTCCTCACCACACAAAGTCTGCAAGTACTCAATAGTCTTACACTGTTGAAAGCCTCATGCTTAAAATAAAGAGCTCACTCAACATCCTCACCTTCTTACTCACCTCCTCAAATGTCACTACAGAAGACAAGGTCTCAGCTTGTAGGACAGTTGTACTCACAATACTACAGGAGCAGGATGGTGACCTGTCAAAGGACATTAAGGCCTTCATCAGGGCCATGATCACCCATAATGTGGGCTTCACAGATGTATATACACTTACTACTAACAAGGACAAGCATCTGGATTTCATATGAGCAGAGGTAGAAGAGATGCAAGCCAAATCATTGGCTAATTTATTGCCACACCCAGTTGCTGTTCCCAAGCCATTCTAGTTTGTTATAATCTATGTAGTGCCATTCTGCATTTTTCCACTATGCATTGTATTTAAAGTGTTGACATGATGAGTATTTGTTTTCAATGAGTGAAACCTGTTATATAAGACAAATACACTACTCAATGTCAACATCAGAGCTAGATTCATCCATATTCTTATTGGCATTGGATGTAAATATGTCCTTGTCATCCACATGACCTAAGTTTGTATCTATAGTCTCTGTATCACAAAGAATGTGCTAATAGTTAGTCTACATTGCTTCAGTAATACAATCACAGAATGCATGTGCTACATGCAGATCATTGTCCTTCTCATCTTCTACAGCTTCTTCTCTTACACCAAATTGGAAAGCACCTATCCTGTCATTCAAGTCATCAACCATATTATTGTTTTCCTATTCAACATCTTCTTTATCATGGATACACATGAAATTGTGGAGGGCACAGACAGCCATTGGGATGCAGGCTTGGATGTTCAGCTTGTGCTCAGGTGCAAGTAAAAGGATCCAGAAATGTCATTTATAAAAACCAATATATATTTAATGACATTTTAGGCAGAAGCATGTACAAGGTTGAAAAGTTCTGCTTTGTTGGCTAGCCTATGAATTTCAGGCAATCAATTACTCAAGTTCCTCATGGAATCAACTTACCTGAACTTCACTTGCCACCACTCAGCCAGATAGAGAACTGCATAGGTATAGATGACCTATTACAGGTCACAGGTAAGAGTACCAGTAGGTATGGGTGCAGGTTGCCATTTGGCAACCCATGTACCCATGACCTATGACCTAGCTACCTATCACTAGTCACTAGTCACACAGTGTAGCACTGCTAATCATTAATCAGTAATGAACCATACACTATAACATCACTTGACATGAACCAGAAGTCAAAGCAGACACTTCAACTGCATCAGGACATAATGGAAACACTGTATTGAACCAGGAGAAGCTGGTAGAAGGATCAGAACACATTAGCAAATGGCCAAGACAAAAGATCACAGCATACACATCTAGGACAACTCAAGTCAAGAAGATCAAGTTGGATGCCAATGCAGATACATCAAGAGCATCAGGACAGGTCAAGGTCGATTGGAAGAGGTTGAAGAAGCCACTGGAGACAGTAGAACAAGTCAGAGAAGAACTGGAGCAGAAAGAGAAGGGAAACTCACCTGAGGAAACTCCAGGCAACCTAGAGGGCTTGGGAGGCAAAGCAGCCACACAAGCCACTGTGCCAGACATCCCAGAGCAACTAGACAATGTCCAGAGTGCACATCAGATCGATCCAAATGCACAAAGTCAAGGACCAGGCTCACCAAGCCATAGGAGGGACCATGAAGAAGAAGTCGACAGCAGAGGCAATCAGGACTGTGAAAACGATGCATATAGCATTGCAGATGAAGGGAGAGGGTGCCAGATGGTTAATGAAGCAAGCAACTGGCAATACAAGTCAGTACCACTTGAGATGACAGTGCTAGCTGTAAAGTGTACAAGTCAGCATGAACACCACAAGCACAACACCAGGCACTTACCCATGTCACCCACAGCATCCCAAAATGTCTAGGAATGTCCTCAAAGCCATCCAAATGAGTGTGAAGTCAAGACAAGTGCACTATGATGAAATCTGAGGTAAGGAGGGAGAAGAGGCTGTTCAGACATAACCTGAATTATTGAGCACAATTGAGAGCTCAAGAATGATGGCAGATCCATCATAAATGATGGGGAAAGGTGCCAGATGGATGGCAGAACAAGTGACACATGTCCCAAGTTGAAATGACTTGAAATGAATAAGCTAGCTGCAAGTCACATGGATCAGCAAGGACAAGGCCAAAGGAGGACATGCTATGTACCTATGCTATCCAAGTAGTCCCAGAAGTGTTCAAAGCATCCCAGATGCAATCCAAACCTGTTACATCAGCAGGCAAGTTGTAAACATGAGCTAGAAAAGTTAGGACAAAAGATTGTCTCATTCTGCAACTATGAGTTATGACTTACAAACACCAGGTGGATAAACAGCATAGTGTCACATGTGAATACAAACAGGAGTGCATAATGCACTCTTGTTTGTGCTTGCATTTGCCTGCTTCTGTTATGAGTGGTCTGATTGGATGTCATATGAACCTATGGGTTGAATGGGTGTAGGAATTGACAGGTCAGATTTGGGTTGACCCATGCAGAACTCTACAGCCAGAGATAATGGACTCTTTGATATGACATAAGAATGTCTAGACATAGTGGGAAACCAGTGTCTTCAAGGCGATACCTACCAGCAGATATATGCAAGCCTTTTGTGTACACATTCTGGGAGACTTTTGCTTCCATAGCAGATCCCTCCCATCCTATGAGTGCATATATGAATAACCAATTGAAATTGCAAGCAAATAGACAACTTTGTGAAAGAAACCCTTTTCAATTCTAATAGAGTCCTTGCTGTTTCACAGGAGGTATGATATGAATGTGACTACCATCCAAGGCACCAAAAGCATCTCATAAAAAGGGCCAGAAGTAAGGATTATTGTGTATCATATATGAATCTTATTGGCAGCTGACAGGTGAACATATTTTGGATAAAAGGCACATCTGAGAGAATCAGGGTCATTTTACAGAAGTACCTAGAAATCAACTGTGAATTCACAAGCCAATGTGGTAGAATAAAATACAAACCTTGAGATTATGTCATTTGACTGTTGAAATCACTCTCTAACATGTTGAATAGTAAATCCAGTGACACTTGAATAGAGAAGATGGCTAATTGTTCCTTAAGAGATACAAATCTCAAGTTGATATGTCCAAGGTCCTAAAGCTCAGATATGAACTATGTAAAGACATGTGCATGCATGCTAAGTCTACATTGGATCTGTTCTGGGTGGCCCACAAGTAGCTCTATAAGCCATTCTTCTCTAGTGAGCACTGAAGTATGATAGAGTTCAGAGTGTTTCCAAGTGATCTTTGCAGATTCAAGTAGAGCTATAGTAGTATAGACAATAAGACTAAGAAGTAGAGCTGTGAAATGTAGGATGTGTTGTCTGATGAAGGCTTCATGATTTGAATCAGTCTACTGCCTAGAGATGTCCAGGGGTATAGTAACAAGGTTGTAACACAAGCTGAAATAGCATGATTCAAACTCAGACAGCAGTATTGTCTGAGTTGCCAAAACAACTTCCACAAAGTAGTCAAATTTTGGGTTACTGAATGGGGGCTAACATTACATGTATGCAACTGACTATCTTATATGTCCTTGTGGTAGAAAGAGAAGATCAGAAGGAGAACACCGTGGGAGACAGTCAGTACAGGAAGACATAGTCTGTAGCAAGTATGGGAATCCATAGTAGCAACTGATTCCACAGCATCAAGAAATGATCAAATAATAGAGGCTATGAAGAATAAAAGCAATGACTAATGGGATAAGTCAGGAATTATGTATCATCATAGAAGAGAAACAACATCCATGGCATGGCTTAGCATAAGATATATGACCAATAAGAGAAAGCAACAATAGAAATAGGAATTGATTGAAGTGTAGAATCCCCACAGATCAAAGCAAGTTGTAATATTACCTTTGGTTTATCCCAAAGACCACCAGTTCATCAAGACAACTGGGCTAGTCAGTTCCCAGTGGGGGATCCAGTTCTTTTAGCTTGGCTAGTATCATCAGTGATCTCACCATCTACTGAATTGTGCAAAACCAAGTCCTCCACTTGTTGTTCTAAATCATAGAGGTGGATTTCCTCATTGTCAGTGAGTGTGAACTGGAGAGTTCCTGATAATGTGTAAAATACAAGGAGTAGTTGGAAAAAGAATAGAAGAAGTATATCTAGGAGCAGAAGACATGGATCAATCAAAAATGTGAATTGGAGGTGGAGGTATAGGGAGTAGAGGAGGAGATGAATGATACTTCTGATGGTGCTCTCAAACATAATTGATAATATAATAGAAATTGAGCTCATAAAGAGCAGTCTAGGTGTCTGATCACTATTTTTTAAAAGCATGACTGGTGAGAGTGAGGTCAAAGGGACTACCATTTTGGGTAGGGAGTAACTGTGAGAGAGCTTAGTTCATCTGAAATGTATGGGCAAGGAGATGGAAGATGGATTTCTTATCAAGAACATAGGAAAGGTTCAGCAAAAAATTTATCAGTGAGGAACTAGACAATGTGGATGTAGTCCAAGTCATTATGGTCTCCCTGACAGTTGAAAGTGGATGTATAGAGGAGATGTCTGGGATTGGTTTCAATGGACATGGCAAAATTGTTTAGCAGTGAGGAGGAGCTGGGTGGAAAGGTATGTGCCAGTGGGCCAAACCTTGAGAAAGTATTGCTTATAATCATTCAGGACATTCTTGGCATTGGACAGGTTTAACCTTTCCATTTGATCAGATACTGCCTTTGTCATGGTGTTCCTCAGTGACATAGTACTGCCTTGACTTTGTACTGTCTTATCCTTCAATCAGATTGGGTGGAGGAGATGGGAAGTTCTCACTGTGAGTTTCAGTTTTGATATGAAGAAAGAGAAGAGATATGTAAAAGTCATTATGAATGTGCCAGGTCTTGAGAAGTCTGGTTTGTAGGTGATAGGAGAAAGTACTTCTAGGATAGTATCAGGTCCTGCTTGTTTTGGAAAGAAGTTGAGGTCAGAAGTAGTCCAATTGAGATATCATCCTTCTAGTCAAACCTTGTCTCCTTTATTAAAAGGGGTAAAGGAGACACACTATCAGTTCTTTATCATCTGTTGTGTGAGATCATACATAGCAAGTGTCTCATTCCTGACCATATCAGGGCTTTGATCTGATCTTTCACAGCAGGGATGTTGATGCTGTTTAATGCTACCCTTTGCAGTCATCATTTTTGTCATAGGGCAAAGAATCAGCCATTTTGTAAGTCTGTGGTCAACTACAATCAAAAGAGAATCAAAACCTGAAGAAGATAGATCCATAATTAAATTGCAAAAGATTTATTAACAAGGCCATGAAGTAGACAAGGGAATAAGAAGGAATGGAGGAGTAGAATAGTTCATACAGGGTTTATTCTATTGGTAAGGAGTACAGCTTTCAACATACGAATGAACAAAAGAAGTAAGTGAGACTAGGCCATCAGAATTCAAAAGAGACAAGTTAGGGGGTTTTAAAAATACCCAAGTGGCTGGCAGAAGAGTGATCATGATGTTGGGAAACAATCTATCAGTAGAGGTCAGTGTTGTAGGGTACATAAATTCATTCTTGATAAGTAGGAATACCTCCTTTGAACTTCTAATCAGAAAGGCATGAGTGGAAGCATGTGTGTAAATTTTCCATAGTCTGTAGAGAGTCAAGGATTAGTGGGTCTGAGGAAGAAGAGGCAAGTTTATTATATAATGCAGTGTCAATGAGGGATACAAAAAGGTTGGGGGGAAGGAGAATGACTTGATTGTCATCATCCTTTACATCAGATAGGATGAGGTTGGGATGGCAGGATAATGTAACAGGGGTGGAAAGAGTTGATCCAGGAACATGATGAAGTTTCAGGTCATAGTTTTGAATGTTCAACAGCCAGTGTGCTTGTTGTTGGTTCAGTTTCCTTGATTCCTTGAAATAGGTAAAATTCTAATGTTCAGTAATGACAATAATGGGAAATGGAGTTCCTCAAGGATTGTGTTGCCAGATATTGAGTACATGAATAATTGCTAGTGGCTCCCTGGTATAAATGGTATAGTTTCATTTGGTAGAGGAAAAGGTTTACAAAACATATCCACAGGGATGCCATTCACTATTCTCATCCTACTAGAGTAGAAGTCCTCCAGATGTGTTCTATGATACATAAGTATCCATGAAAAATTGTCTAGAGGTGTCAGGAATTGGTAAGACCAGTTCAGAAAGGAAAATATTTTTTAACCACTGAAATACTATTTCACAGACATCTGACCATGACCAGGGGGTGTCTTTCTTGGTCAAGTCCAAAAAAGGTCATGTGATATGTGAATATTTAGGGATGAATCATCTATAGAAATTAGCAAATCTCAAGAAGGAATGAACATCTTTGACTTTAGTAAGGGTAGGCCAGTTGGCTATCCCTTTCAATTTGATGAAGTCCATTGCAAGCCATTCTGGTTGGACAATCATTTTAAGGAATTCTACTTCATCAACATTGATTTGCATTTCTCCAATTTGAGGTGGAGGTCAAGCTCTTTCATGTGTTGCAAAACCCATTTGGTCTGTTCTTCATGCATTTTCTTATCTGGGAACAAGATGAGTAGGTTGTCCATATATATTATCAGTCATCTTTTGACAATTAGGTCTTGGAAAGAGTTGTTCATAAACCTTTGAAATGTGCAAGTTGAGTTTTTCAGCCCAAAAAACACTATAGTAGGTTTGAAGATTCTATGATGAATGGTGAATGTGGCCTTCCACTGATCTCTGTTATGTATATGTACATTGTTATATCTCTACCAGACATTAAATTTGCTGAAGATCTTGACTTCTCATAACTTGTCAGTTAGATCAGAAAGAAGAGGGAGAAGATAGGCATCTCAAACAGTATGTTTTTTTAAGTACTTATAGCCATAGTATGGTCACAACTCCCCATCTTTCTTTTTTATAAACAAACATGGTGATACTTGTGGGGAATTTGATGGTCTGATCTTTTCTGAAGCCAAATTTTTGTCAATAAAGATGTCAGCTGCTATTCATTTGACAGGGAATAAAAGAGAAATCTTAGATACTTTTGGGACAAAGGTTTCATCCAATTTGATGGCATAAACACCTTACTATATACTCTATATTGAGGTGGGAGTTCAACTTCAATCTTGCCCACATCTATGGCTAATTGGGTACAGGTAGTTGTCCTTCCAATAATTCTTTCCAGCTAAAGGGTCATTAGTGAGTTTGGAAAGAATTGCAATCCTGACTTCTGAATCCTATTGATTGCATAAGTAAAGTAAGTTCACTTGGTATATCTTTCTGGGGTTTCATAGTTAACATAGTCCATTCCCACAAGCTATTCCTCCTCTTTAGTTACTAAGTGTTTCATCAGCAGAAGAGGTGGTTTTCCTTTGGTAAGATATGTTACTTATGCAGCTTGGTGAGAGTAGAAGAGGTCAAGAGATCAATCTTTCTTTGTGTCTATCTTGACAGTGCATTCTTTCTAACTTATCTTTGGTTGGGTTGCTTAGGATAATGTTTTTTGTTCCATACTGCATCATATGAAAAATAATCTTCTTGTAGTTGATCTGATTTATATGAAGAGTTTGGTCACAAATTGAATGGGTCCTTGTTTTTTGAGTAAGTGATTGGTGTTTTGAATATTTATAGGCTTTGGGAGTCATTCAGTTGGAAGTTTGTGTTTCTTTATAAAATCCCAGTCAACATAGGAGATGTCTACTCTAATCTCAATGTGGGTGGATGTGTCAATGGTTTTCAAGGTGCTACCTGCTTTGATTACTCATATCTGGAGAGTCAAAGCACAAGTATCATTCTGGACCATAGATATAACAGCACATCTAACCAGAGGAGCAGGTGTTGACTCAGATCTTCCATTCAAAAATCCATGTGATCATCCTTAATAATACAAGTGAAAAAAATGATGTTGTTTTCATTTTTCACTTCTTCAATCTTTGCCATCTCTTCTTCTTTTCCTACTGCTGTCACTTTCACTTTCATTTCTCTAGTCTTCTTCACCAGCCCATGATCTGTGTAGTCCCTGGCCAAGCCATGCTTTCCACATTTGAAACAAAGACCTTTCTTCATTCACCCCTCTCATTCAGAGAGGGAGAGTCATATAGCATTAACATCCATCATGTTTTAGTCTCATATCTTTGGTGTAGCAGTAAAATAAGAGAGGGTCATCTGAGAGGAGTGATTGATTCCAGTTTAGAATACAATAGTTTGAGATCTGTTCCAATTATTATACAAGGGTTTAACCTTTTCACACCATTTGTCAAGTGTTGTGGGGGCTATTTCAGATTGATAAACTTGTTGTATAAGAGCTAGCTGAAGTCCTTCCATGAAGAGCCTGCAGAGGACTGTCTGATCACTAAGTCCAGCCCATACCATCAATGATTTAAAAGTAGCAACATACATGAAGACATCATATTTCTTCTGTGCCTGTACTTGAAGCTGATGAAGGGCATCCCCTTTGATGTCAGTGGTCTGAAATTTCTTTTCAAGTAGAGTGCAAAAGTCAGGACATGTGTCAAAAGTCTGTTTCTTTATGTGCTCCTCTATGAAAGAGAAGGCTCATTCCAATGCTACTCCCTTTTCACAATACAAGAGGATGGGGGCAATCTTCTTTTCATTGACATTATACATGTGGCAATTAATCATTAAGTAAAGCAGGACTGAGTTTACCCAAGGTCTGAATTTGGTTTCAGCCCCATTGAAGTTGTCAGATTTAGCAAGGGATAGCTCCTTCTCAGGGGATGTCACAATTGTCAGTTGAGGGTTAGAAGAGGGAAAGATAGTGGTTGATGGTTGGGAAAGTTGGGAGGAAGGAGTTATTCTAGTCATAGGGCCAGTTCCAGTTGTTTCAAACATAGTGTTTGGCAGAGCAGATGGTGAAGGAGTCCTGGGTGGAATAGTGAAGAAAGGATCTTAGGATGAGAATGATCTGAAAGTCTTTAGCCCTTTCTGATGAGGGTTTATATTTGATAAAATCTTGATAGTCCTTGCAGAGGCAAAGGTTAATAGGATAAACTAAATCTTTTGTTATGCTTGTATCAGGAAGGTCCAAGTTGTAGCCTCAAAAGAATAGCAAGTTTGAGTTTTGAGTAAAGTGAGAAGTTGAGTCAGACAAACTGAAACAACCAAGAATACTAATCAAGATATGATTGAGGAGATCTAGCTTAGGATTACATGTACATGACTGACTGTCTTATATACCCTTGTAGTAGGAAGAGAAGATCAGAAGGAGAACACCTTAGAAGACAGTCAGCACAGGCAGGCATAGTTTATAGCAAGTATAGGAATTTGTAGTAACAGTGGATTCTACAGTATCAAGAAATGATCAAATGATAGAGGTTATGGAGGATGAAAGCAATGACTGATGGGATTAAGTCAGGAGTTATGTGTCATAATAGAAGAGAAATAAAGTCCATGGAATGGCTTAGTATAAGACATATAATCAATAAGAGAAAAAGAAGAAAGTGATAATTGCAATAGGAATTGAATGAAGTGTAGCATCCCCACAGATCAAGCCAAGTTGTAACACCTGCATGACATGACAGCCCCCATAAGTGCTCTTTAAATATATCTGATGGCAAACTCTGTTTCATCATATTGTATGTTTGATTGAAACCAACCACTATTTTATCATTAAGTTTTCTTCTGTATTCAGTGTGTCAGTCAATCAGAGGCTCTATTCACTCACTGCAACAGGCTGGGTGGACTATCTTTTGCAAGAGGAAAATAAAGAGATGCTTCATTCCAGTTAGTGTCATTCACCTCTTGAAAAAAATCTCTAATAGTCATCCTCTTGATAGAGATCTTTCCTCAATCTTGACAATGATTAGGTTATATTTTATAAGTTATCATGAATTATGCACTGTTAATTTCAATCATCCAGTCAGGAAAACACCCATATGTGTTGAAAAACCCTTGTTTAGATAGCTTAAAGCTGTCTGTTTCAGTAAAGTCTTTAAGTACTATGGTTTTCCCTTGAGACAGCTGATGTTGAGCTGTGTTTACAAGTTCTATACAATGTCTATATCTCACAATATAGACTATCACATCACTCATGAGCATTGACTACATTAATTTGACCATGTCACTGGCATAGTAACTATCATTCTTTAGCATGTTAGTTGCTACTCCCTATTGTCTTGTGATCAAACAAGGTAATGTCATCTTTGACCCATGCTCATTTGTGCCTCTTCAGGTACTTGAATACCTAATAAGTTTGTGAGAAAGTCTTGTACCTTTCAAGAAGTACCTCTTGTCTCTGTCTTGGTCAAGCCATCAGCTTGTACTCCAATGGTGACATATTTATCCTCTCCCCTATTCACCCTTGAGTTTTTCTCTTCTGTGAGCTTTCTATACTTTTAGCACTCTCCACCAAAATTATATGAATGGGCAATGAATGTGATAGGTTGACTCACTGGTATTCCTTTACCCACTTTCTGTTCTTGGCTTTTTCATCCTCCCTTCCTGCCTTATCTATGTTATCTCATTGAGCATCTTGTTTTCATATTGTCATTAAGACCTTATATTCTAGCTCAGCTTCTTTCCTCATAGATTATAGCCATTGATTTTTTAGATGTCAACCTCATTTATTTTCATCTCACAATTCCTTTCTATTTTGGACAAACATACCTCTTTCCTTGTCTTTTTCCTTCCCATTCTAATAGTATGTAGTTATCATTCATGATTCAATTATAACACCCCTTTGTTCAACCTGTTAAATGATTTCTATATATGTTTCAATCAGTTTTTACTCATAACATGATAAATATATAAGGATGAATTGATTATAGTATTCTCTATTTGTGTAAGCTCTCCCATCCTCTCAAGTTATCCATCATGTTGTTTTACCCTGACAGGGATAGCTCTATCTCTCCCTCCCTTTCTAAAAAATCTGAACTGTTTTCCTCTCCCCCTTATCTAGAAAATTCCCCCATACTTAATAACTTCTGCTGCCCTGTTTCTGATTTGCTTATTCTCCCCAACATCTTTGAGACACTCTTGTCTACCCTCCAGCAGTACATGTCACACCACCATGTGTTATATTGGCTTCTATTTCCCTCACCACAAATGACCTATCTAGGTTGTTCTTACTCACCCCTAAGGAGGGTTCTGGGAAGAATATGATTACCATTCCTCCAACATCTATCATTGTCCATGTGGCTTAATTGATCACTCTGATCACTCCATCTTTTTCCTCAGCTTTATGTTTCTTCATCTGCTAGCCAACCTCTAACACTTTGCATCTTTATTCCTACTGTTTTGAGATCTTAGATGACCACACCTATAGCCACCACTATACCTATAGCAAGCAAGTCTGTATGATCACCTACCTTGTCTAGATGCATCCCTTCATCAGGTAATCTGTCTTTTCTTTTCTTCACCAAAACAGCATCTCACTCCCTAAGTTTTATAACATAAGGGCATACACTGAAAGATTAGGCAATAGTTTTGACAATAATGGAACTGAGGAATAGTTCCACTCAGGTGCAATGTATAATGATAGATGCATAGTACAGACTTACTGTACTACCAAAGTCCTCATCTTGAGTTATTTAGATAAGAGTTAATTGAGTTTGATAAGATATGAGAATGATAACAGAGTAAACTCCTATGTATTCAGACTATCATAACAGTGTTATAAGTTATATATATATACATATATATATCCAATCAAATTCAGATAAGCTGAGTTTGTATTTATTAATTGTTGTAGGGCATTACTAGGACTGAGGAATCCATATCTGGATTACTCTGTTAATGTATTCTAAGTACTTGTTCAGAAGAATACTAATCAAGGTTGCTCTGTACTTGTGCTGGAGTCAAGATTAGACAAGCAGTGCTTATTATGGATATTGTGAATATTCTCATATCTGATTGATGATGAGAATTATTGATACACAGCTGTTATCACACAATTGAAAGATTGTGTGATTTATTACCATATACAGCATGTATTACATTCACATGTCAGTGTTCATCTCTCATGTGTGTGAGAAGTGATCTCACAATTAATTTAGTGTGTGGTAATTGTTCTATATCAAGTAGGTAAGGAATGATCCACTGATAACTCAGTAGTGATGATTAGTACTTGTCATTTGTACTGATCACAAGTCTTAGACATTAGATATAACACTAATACCTTCAACAGATGAGACTTATCCCACCATAAACAACCTTCATCTACTCTTCATCACTTACCATATTCTCCACTCTGAAAATGTGCTTCTAATGTTAGTGTCTGCCTATATGTGTGCTACTATATGTTGAGTCTTTTTGTTCCTAGCCCAAGCCTCTCTATTGTCAATGACATGATTGTGAATAGACAGAAATGAATACATTGATATTGAATTGCATTCACCACTTCTTGTTGTTTGTTGTCAACCACAAAAGCTGGACATTTTACAATACATCTCAGTTGGAAATGCAAATGTTTCTTTATTCACTACATTTGATTGAATCTGACTGATACTCTCCTATATAATCAAGATGTTGGAGTTCAAATTTCATTCTTACTTAATCATATGCTTACTAGTCTTGGACATATTTTCTGCTCATTTGACTGCATTTCACCTCAGTTGACTCTGTTATAGTCACTTGAGGTGAGACATTACTTACACATTCCTCCTACCTAGTACTTACATTTCTATAGTCTTATTTTGCCTATAGGTAATACAGTTGACTCCATTATAGTCACCTGAGTCTTATTTCACCTTCAGGTCATGAGTCCTATACAATTCAACTAAAAAGTATTGCACAAAACTCCAGCACTTACTTGTACTTGAAACAGAATTTCCACCAGAGTTGAAGACAGGGAACTTGAAGTCTTGAAGCTAGATGCTTCCAGAAAAGATTGACCAGTATGGAGAAGCTGACTTGAGCTGTCTCTCACAACAGATAGACTATGTAGATACTTGTTTGAAACAAAGCAAGTTCCTCTTGATCCTGCAACTCAATCTCCTGTATGCCATAGTGGCTGACACCACAGCTGTTACTGAGTACAAAACTCCTATACAACATGGATCAAGGAGAGTGCTATTGTAAAACAGTAAATTGCCAGCACTATCATCAATTCCATTTTATCAACCCATGTTCAAGACCATGTCACATGAATGGTATGTGGTCCTGAAAAACAAATTCAAGAACCAGTCTTTAGTCTTTACACAAGAAAAGCAGCAACAATTCAATGATCTGTGGCTCAAAGAGAGCAGTGACGTTCATGTCCACTTTGACAAGATGCAACTCCTCCAAGAAGAGCTCATATCACTTGATTCTACTATTTCTGATGATGACTTATACTGCCTTGCTTCTACCACTCTGTCCTCACCTCTGTTTCAACAAATATGCACTTAATGAATCAGTACATCACTGCCACTGAACTCATGTCTGCTGTCACAGACACATATGACCATTTCATTACACAAGACAGTGTGAAACTTGAAAAAAAGGAAGATGTAGTATTTAATGTGGATGTAAAAAGAGACAAGGGAAAAGGACATACAATGTGGTTTAATGGTGATGATAATGATTGTGGGTGGTATGGACACTGAAATCATGACAGTTGATAGAAGAGTGGTGGTAAACATGATCAGGTGTCAATGAACTAGAAGTCATGAGGCAAAAAATGCAAAGGAACAAAGTTAGCACATGTTGTAGCTGAAAGTACTAAGCCTGATGCTGTCTGGATAGCAGATGCTCTATCTAGCAAACCAGACACCACCATAACTCTCTCATATGCTATTCTAGCTCAGACAAACTCACCCACAACCATTATTCAGCATGGTCTATCACAGTATTTATTCTCTTACCATGAACAATTTCTTAACTTTGTCTATATTGTATCAAACCCCATCAAAGCTGCTGATAAACATACCTTTGATGTGACTAGACATGGAGACTTTTTCATCACAATTCCAAACAGGAACACCAAGACAAACATACTCTTGAAAGGTGTTCTCTATGCTTCATTCATGGGCATGACTCTTATATTGGTCAGCAACTTGCTGTGGCAGGTTATGCTGCACTTTTTAGGGACTCTATCTACTGTACATTCAATCCTCAGGAATGGTTGGTGGGTCAGATACTGCTTAGCAGCAGCCTGTATCATGTCAAACATCTGTAAAACCAATGTTCATGAATGCCATGGGTGCTGTTGAAACACTCACCATGGAAGAACTGTATACACAGCTCACATGGCAAAAGCCCAGCATGGTGCTACTATCAAATGCCTCTGATTGGAACATGGCAGTGAGTACTTGAGCAATGAATTCAGCTAGTACTTTAGGTCACAAGGTATAAAATGAAAACTTACCATGTACAACATGCCACTGAGACAACCCTAAAGCCTACTAGGGACTTGTCACTAGGTTGCACTGGAAAGCATCAACTTAGGAATGATCTAGCTCTAGAAGAACTACTCAGAAGAACCTGACTGAGGATGCCAATCAGCCTCTGAGGGTTTATATACTATTGTCCTTGTATATACATGTTTGTATCAGATCTACTGATATGTATTGTATAAGTCCAACCCTGTACCCTAGGACACTGTGGCATAGCCCTTGCCTCATGTATCATGTGAGTTTTTAATGTCTACTATCAGACTGTGCAAATGTGTACTGGTCTGTGGTTAAAAGGTCCATGCTTCCATTAAATGGAAGAGAAGAAGTGGAAATGAAAAGAAGTTCATGAGGAAAGAAGTCTGTGGAAATAGAAGGGTTATCATATATGTACCTTAGGTTCCAGACCCTTGGAATGTTCTTCTAGGACAATGGCTAGTACATACAGATCAACCTAACTACAATCCAGTCCTTGCATTCAAACACCTTGAGGACCTTCTAAAAGTCTATGAACCTTAGGTAGGTTCACTTGAGTGAGGTACCAGTACCATGGTAGAAGGAGAAATAAAAAGATAAGGATGATCACCACTGATAAGACTATAGCTTGTTGAGTATTCATTAGAATAAAGTCCATGTCTTGAGTGACATCTTTGATGGTGGAATAAATAGAGTCAAAATATAATATCATTACAACCATAGTACAATGGCATGGCTGAACATCTGAATTATATGCTTGTTGTACCATCCTGTATGCTAGTGGACTCCCAAAAAACCTGTGGAGGGAGGCATTAGCACACATTGTTTGGGTCAAGAATAGAACTGGATCTTGTGTCCTTGACAGCAAGATACTATACAAGCTACTAATGGGCAAGAAGCTCAGCCTAGCAAATGTGCCTAATAGTGTATATGGGTTTGGGTACATGATGACAGCAGCCCTAAGTTGGATGCTTGAGCCCATGAAAGGCACTGGGTCAGATTTGATAATGACAGTGGAATATACTGTATTTACAATGAGAATCATTGTGTTGTATTCATTGAGTGCAACATCCCATTTGAACACCAAGTAACTGTACCATTAGGTCAAAAAAAGTTGCCAATTAAGAGGAAGAGTGGGAAGAAACCTGTCAACATGAGTGGTTAGTGCCAGGACAATTGCAAAACACAAGATAACCCACCTGAGCAACAACAAGTCTCTCAACAAGTACTTGTGCCTATATATCAACCATCAACCACTACCATCAAACTCCATCATCCAAATCATCAGCACAAAGAATTGTCATACCTGCAAATATTATGAGACAGTATAAAAATGCACAATGGGTGCAATGGTGGACCAGTTGTATCTCAAGAGATCCAGAAAGTGGCTCTTGAGAGCTGTTGTGAGAATGAGGTGGGGCATACAACTACAGAAGCTGATGCAGCTGTAAAATAACAAGATGAGGATGATGTCTACATGCCTGCAACTAGGACAACCAGGACAGGGCACTACATCAGTAAATCAGTACTTTTCCCACACTTTGTTTCACTTACCACATCACCACATTTGTATATACACCTCCAAAATTATAGTTACAAGCTCAAATACATGTAAAGATTGTGTAAAAAAAGTTTCAACTTAGGTTAGTACTGAAGATAATGAGTTAGCTCACCCCTATCTTTTGCTATGGAGCTATGAGTAGGAGACCTAGCTGGATAGTGCTATAGAGAGCTTCAAAGTACTCTACAGCCAATTTCTGGTTTGCTGATGTATGCCCACAACCAGGACAACACAGATGCATCAAGAACAGGGGAGCAACATCAACCATGCCCATGACCAGGATGCAACCAGGATGATCAAGGGCACAACAACATGGCATGACCACATATGCTACTAGGAAGTGACAATGACTTGTGGGGGAGGTGACCAGGATGGCAACCATGCCTACAACCAGGGTGTAACCAAGATGACAAGGACTTGACTAGGATTAGAGTGCAACCACACCTATAATCAAATGTGACCAGGATGACCAGGGACATTATGATGTGATGTGATCACACCTGCAATCAGGATGCAACTGGGATGGCCAAGACACCATGACAATCTGTTGAGAAGATAACCATGACTGGCTCATCTAACACGCTGCCTACCACCATTACCAGTCACCCACCACCATCTCCTCCACCTATACCCTGTGCTCTCTAAATGAGCTCAAAGACTGTCCTGACACCTCACCCATCACCTCAATCCACCATCTGCCAGCCCTGTGCCTCCCCTTGCCACTAATGAGCCCAACACCTCATTCAACATGTTACTTACAACATCCCTCTCTTACTATGCCATCAATGAGCACCACCATCCACTAGGCACAGTGGCTTATCTGCCACAGTGCCACAGGAAGGTGATGACAACAATGCAACATTGTTGATGGCACTGGGCTGTTGATGATACTATAACAACAGCACATCCACACTACAGTCTACTGGACACAGTGATAACAGGGATGGCAACCCCAATACACATACCCTGTGCCCATGTGCCCACTCATTCCCATCAGCTGTCAACAAGCCCAATGACTTGTTTGACAGCTTCCCCACCTCCATCCTATTGAACCATCAACAGGCATGACAGCTGGTCTAACACCATTGCCTGCCACCTGACATGCCCCATACACCATGTGCTACAATAGTGTTTACAACCAATCTGTCTTGCACCCACACCCCTCTGTCCCTTCAGCTATCCTCAGTAACTGTCAGGTGACAACAACTGCCTAATGGTACCCACACCACTACTGTCTGAAGACACGATGGTGCAACACACATAACCACACACCTGGAAACAACAACAGCAATGGCAACAACACAGCACCATCGATGGCCAGTGCCATTGAAAACACAGCAATGATGCCAACCATGTGTCTGGAAATGGTGGTAGTATAAATGATAACATGATGTCATCCATAGCCCAATGCCATTGATGATACCACAATGATGACAACCATGCACTTCCACCAGGAGGACATGACAGTTGCAACAGGATGCATGCCACTGGGAGGACATGATAACCATAATCACTGCAACAGTGCATCAAGAATCATGACGACCACAATGTGATGAAGATGCTGTGACAAAGACACCACAACAACCACAACACAACAAGAGCAACTGGACAGGGCAGATGTAGCATGAAGAGTAGATCACAGTCACATGAGATGCAATGATATTGTGACAACAATGGCACCATGTTGGAGACCAGAGGGGATGAGAACAGGTTCAGATGGACCACAATATAGTATACATAAATACATCTGTACATAGTTTACAAAATAAATGTGTTTCTAAAGCTATTGAAAAAGGGTATGAACAAAAAAGCAAAAGAAAAAAAAGGCTCTAACATCTGCACAGTCTGTGCTGTCTGTACATCATATGTAGACTCTGTTGAGTGTACATCTTTGTATGGTTTGTGTTGCTATGACTGCTGTGACAGCACTATATCACACTGTGGTGGCGTTGCACAGTGGAGATCTAATTGTAGCATTGTAGCCAATGTACAGTGCTGTACAGCCACATCCTGATTTACTGATGACCCTCCTCCTTCAAATATTGACCTGATAGTGGTTCACCAGAGTCCTATGTCATCACATTGTCACTCTTGCTTGCTACATCAGCTAAACCTTTCCTGAATCCCTCTGACAGCACCCTGAAGAGGTGGACAAAGAGGCCATTGCTCCACTCATTGTATGTGCAAATGCATAACCTAGGTCTAGAGGCCAGTGATGTGGTTGAATTACTTGTGTGTATTCAGGCTCATATGATATTACCTTGGAATTAAATCCATGTGTTCAGATAGATATATCATATCTAAGCTCAGAAGTTGAGATGAACTGGGCATAAAGAGTGAAAACACTTGCTACTGCTGTTCTGAAGGCTTGAATGCTAACCATGAGAATACTGAGACCTATTGGGTTTGACACAGTGTAGAATGTATTAAATTTTGTGTGACAAAATATAACTGGTTTAAGGTCTCCACTAATGTGTAATTCTGATTCTAGCATGAGATTCTAGCATAATTGATTGAAACTATTGACAATCTAGTATGAGTCTATCACCATGCTAAAAAGGACCTAGTACTAAGATTGTCAATCTGCCACTGACAGGGTCCCCTAGCACTAGATGGTGGTCTGGCACAACAGCATCATGGAAAAATCAGCTGAGCTCTAAGGCCATGTGAATAATCGGTGGAATGCACATAATGGCCAATAATATCCTATATAGGATTAAACAGGTCCCTCCCATTGCCAACTAGTGCAGGTTCTTATGAGAGTGAACATTGCATGGATTCCATCTCAGGAATTTCAATTGGTATTAGAAACGATTGTGGTTGCCCACATATGCATCTTGATCACCAGGTTGTTTGTGATGACCCTAATAGCAGCATAATAACTCTATTGCTTGTCAAATGGCCACCATTGATGACTAAGCACTTTAATCTCTTCTAATACCAAGCCATAGCAACAATGGCCTTCTTTGGAATTTCTTTCTTAATCTGTAGATATTGCCCTCACCATGTTGTATGGTGCATCATTGCTCTAATATCATAGTAATCTAAAGATCTGTGATTTGCTTTGATCACAACAGTTGGTTTGGCAAAGGTGTTGTGATGGTCCATTGTGTGTATCATCTCGACACATCATACCATTGCTTCTGAATAGTGCATATGACAGTTAAATTAGCAAGAGTGCTATGATGACCTGTTGTGTGGGTCAGCTTGCCCCACTAGATGCCTCTTTTGCAAATGACAACACTATTGTATGCCTTTCTCAAATAAATATTTGCTTAAATGATTTGGTTTCTGGTGTTGAGTTGCTCAGTGCTCAGATTCTGGTTCATCTTGCTTTATTTGATTAGAATTGGTGCATTCATATACATTGGCACTAGTACTACATGATCCTGAGTTCGAGCCTGTGACAGCAACTACTTGCAGGAACACGCCACAGAAAGTATCTCAGGTTTGAGAGGTCAATAGTTAGCAACATCAGGAAAATGTTTAAGAAATGACACTCCTTTATATACCCTTATCTATCATAAATAGCCTTAGAAGATATATAATGATGATATACACTCAGATAAGGTCATATATTTTTTGAGAGTGTTTACAAGGTAGATCACCCTTCTCTCTCATGTATTACTGATAATATAAATAAATATAATATAGTTGGTCACAAGTATCTTTCATATCATGTATAGCATCCTGAC